>VYXH01002582.1:306699-333678 GCA_013397275.1 Burhinus bistriatus | reverse complement strand
ATCAACTTCCTCTTCCTGATCTGACNAGAGGCCACAGTCAGGTCTCCTGAAGTCCAGGATTGTAATTCTACTTTCTGCCCTGTGTCTTCCATGCAGGATCCTAAACTCCACCATGTCATGGTCAATGCAGCCAAGGCTACCTGCAATCTTCACATCACCAATCAGTCCTTCTTTGTTTGTCACCACAAGGTCTGGCAGCGCACCTCTCCTCATTAGTTTCTCCATCACCTGTGCCAAAAAGTTATCCTCAATGCTCTGCAGAAGCCTCCTGAACAGTGCATACCTGGCTGTGTTTCCTTTCCAGCAAATATCAGGGTGGCTGAAGTCTGCCAAGAGAACCAGGGCCTGTGATCATGAGGCTACTTTCAGCTGTCTGTAGAAGGCCTCATCAACTTCCTCTTCCTGATCTGACGGTCTGTAGTAAACACCCACAACAGTGTCTCCCATGTGCGCTCGCAGCCCAGAAAGCAAACTGTATCCTGGGCTGCATCAAAAGAAGCATGGCCAGCAGGTCAGGGGAGGTGATTCTGCCCCTCTACTCTGCTCTGGTGAGACCCCACCCGGAGTACTGTGTCCAGCTCTGGAGCCCCCAGCACGGGAAAGACATGGACCTGTTGGAGCGAGTCCAGAGGAGGGCCACAAAGATGATCAGAGGGCTGGAGCACCTCTCCTATGAGGACAGGCTGAGCGAGTTGGACTTATTCAGCCTGCAGAAGAGAAGGCTCTGGGGACACTTTATTGCAGCCTGGCAGTAATCAAAGGGGGCTTATAAGAAAGATGGGGACAGACTTTTTAGTAGGGCCTGTTGCAATAGGACAAGGGGTAATGGCTATAAACTAAAAGAGGGTATATTTAGACTAGATAGAAGGAAGACATTTTTTACAAACAGGGTGGTGAAACTACTGGAAGAGATTACCCAGAGAGGTGGTAGATGCCCCATCCTGGAAACATTCAAGGTCAGGGTGGATGCGGCTCTGAGTAACCTGATCTAGTTGAAGATGTCCCTGCTCATTGTAGGGGGATTGGACCAGATGACCTTTAAAGGCACCTTCCAACCCAAACTATTCTATGATTCTATGAAAATGGCTTTTAAATAGGAAACCTAGGTTTTATTAGAACAGACACTAGAACAGGTGATTTTTTTGGGGGAGCAATCTAAAAATGAGGAAAACCAAAACAAAAAAAAATACATAATTTTATCTCCACCCTGCCTACTGCATCTTGGTAAATCAATCCTCTTTGCTTAGGCTTGCTCTCAGTCCATGCATCAGTGACTTCCAGAGTTGCAGAAAAGTCTGCACAGTCCCCTTTGAGTCTCTAGGGAAAGTCCTTCTGACGCTTGGTTTCCCGCTCTCCTCAGCAGACATCTGGTCTCTGCCATACATAGGGCTTATTCCTTGGCCACCATCATTCCTCCACAACCTGTTTATCCTTTATGTTCTAGAAAGTTATTGTCTCTCAGCAAATGTCTCCTCATTGGAGATGATTTGACTTGTCTCCTAAGGGCTCCATCCTGCCTTCTCTACTAGGCAGCTACAATTTTTCAAAGAATGAAACATGATATATGACATAAACATGTGATTATTCATAATAAATTGAAAAAAAAGCCCAACCACCTGATACCATCTGCTACACAAATAAATGGGAAGTAACTGAAATAATTTTGTCACGTGTTGTCAACAAGAGATACTCTATTTTCCTAGGGATTGATCCCACTGTATATCATCTGCTTTATACTATTAGATCACCTAGTTCTAGGCACAGTACAATGTTACTGGGATAACATGGATCACTTGGTCTTTATCATTTCCAGGATTTCTTGTGCTGCTTCCCAAAAGCAAAGCACTTAAAATGGCAATGGGAGCACAGTGACTTGTCTGTTCGGTTTAGTAAAGCGTCAAGTTCTTTTTAGTTCCCATTTAATTTGTTGAAAAATACTTGCTCTGCATCTCACTGAAGCATAGTATCTTCACTTGAAAATAAGAGACTTTCTTACTGTTCTTCAGTTATATGACATGATCTGTGAAATAACCCTGCTACAATAAAGGGAAACGTGTTCCCCTGTCTACACTTGACACCACATTTCATACAAGTTTTAAAATCTGTCATCTGCTTGCAGAACACACTTTTTTCCATCACATGCTGCACCCCCAATCCAGATTAGTGGTGATGCTATTGCTTTTTTTCTTTACTTGGTGCACTGCCTGACATCTCTACAAACTGAAAGTTTAATTTTTCTTTTCCACTTCAGAGAACTTTAGGTACCAATACCTATAAGTCACAGACTACACACAATATGCTATGGATATGCATAATTTTTCTTCTCCTTCTTTGATATATCTATACATGTGCTTAGATTTTCATTACTAACTGAATCTCTCACATGCTTTCGTGAACTGGCTGATGTATGCTACTATTAATCCCACTGGGAGGAATGTAAATCCCCTCATTGGCATAAAATGCCATTGCTTTAGGGAAGGAATAAAAAGGCTGTCCCAAAGAGAACTTATCCTGCTAGAAGCATCTAACTATAACCTATATGCTGACTTTTAGGCAGGATGTTCTCCCTACATGAAGAACCCAGCAGCAGGTCAGAAATCTGTGAGAGGAGAGGAAGAATAAATCTAGGTCTAATAAGTCCCTTTCTAGGGCTTAATGATGTTTCCTTTGTAACATCTTCCACAATCTAGACAACAGATTTGGGCAAAGAAATTGTGACTTAAGTCGTTTGGCAGCTCTGACATAAGAGGCTATTGTACCACTATGTCACTGAATATAGCTTGGGGTCAGACTACAATTTATTATAAGCATCTTGAGCTGTACTGGATACTGTAAATACACATGCCATTGACGAAGCAGTTAGTTTTGAAGACTTTTTGGACTTAGGGAGGACAAAGCTTCAAAGAAAAACACCTTTCCTCTGTCTTAATTTTAAACTGACCACTTCCAATCTGAAAAAAGGAAACAGAGGTGTAACTGAGTGGTGATTTACCCTGATGGAGCCAGACCGCACAGCACAGTGTATTACACCTTTCCTTCTATCCCTTCGGACTTTGTTTTGCTCTTCCCAACCTTTTAGTAGTATTTAATAACACGTATAATAAAGGCTTACACATGATTGGGACAGCAAAAAAAAAAAAATGAGCAGAACTGTTTTGGTCATCTTCTCATTCTCCTGCCATTACAGTTCTGGGGGTGCCTTCTCAGCTAGTCAATAAAAGTTCCTTTCATTATGCTGCCAGTATTTGTGCAATGCCTTTAACATTGCTACAGTTCATCACTGAAATCTACTTGATAAATTTTTCCTGAAGAGATGCAATTACATTATCAGACTATAGATCAGAAACTTAAACTTTTACAAGGCACACAAATGAAAAACCCCTCAAAACTCCCCCTTCTGTTCTCCTAGTCTGGTTCCATCTAGAAGTAATTTGACATGGGGTGCAAAATTGTTGCTTCCCTTTATGTTTGTAATTTGACATTATTTTTTACAATTTACAATGAAAAACATACTGCTTCCCATTTCTGGAATTGGAGTATCTCCACATTATTCCAATAGGGAGATACTCAGAACTTTGTCAAACCTTTAGCTCAACTTCAGTAACATACTCAGCTTGAAGTCAGTCACACTGCTCTTCTGGAGTAGTGACAAGGTTATAAAATCACGTTACTTGATATACTACACCCTCTGCATTGGATTTCTGCCATGCTTTAATATGAACCTTTTCAAAAGCTGGAAACTAATTAAGTGATACAACTTTTTTTCCCCTCACAAAGACTTTGCTTCTGGTCTCTCTCAACCGACTTATGCTTGTTGTCAAAGGGGTGTTCAGCCTTCCTATGCTTAAGCTGCAGAAATTGCTTCCACCAATACTTAGGGCATTCGAGTCATATCTGATAGATACTATAGCACAGAAAGTTTTCTGACACTAAAGGAATATTATATTTTTATATTCAGAGCCCGATCACGTCCCACACAGATTTCTGTTTAAACAAGAAAATGTAAAAACTGTTTCTTCATTTTACTTGTACAGAACAAAAAGGAGCCTACTTGTAGGCTCCAGTTACAACATTGTCCCCCGTATTATTAAGCCAGTTGCATAAAGTGAATATGCTGGATTTAGATGCAAGGAACATAGGTCTGAGAAAAATTTTTCAATTTGTTTGAGCAGTAACAGTTTCCTTAACGTTAATTAATTAAAAATGCAAGTCTAGTGGAAAAAAAATCTCATTGAAAATGCAAACATTTTGCTGGAGTCAAAGACTACAGCTTCATTTCTTCATTTGGCCTTTTCTTCTTCACCTTGAGAACACACAAATTTTTACAGCTGATTAGACAATCCGGGCTGGCTAAGTAGGTATCATAAATTTTAAAAGATCTGTATGCTTGTGTAATAATTATATATCTTACATGATTGTTGCTGTTCCTATCTGTACAAACTATCCAAGTCCTTTTACACTATACTACTATTACTGCCATGGCTGTATCACACACTACTCAGGAAGCACATGAAAAATTATCACATGTGTACCAACCTGAATATTTTCTGTGGGGATACAGGAGATCAAAATTGCTTTCTTGGAAAGTAAGGTTTTCTCTTTTTGTATAAAGACTCCTGGCTGTTTACTTTATATGAAAAAGAGCTTTTAAAAAAACAAACCAAAACACAACCAAACCAAAACAAAAAACCCAAACCAATGTACTATGTTTTATACAGGTCCTAAAGATACAGGGGTTTATGCACAGCTCAGCTCCATTTCAACTCTTTCCAAAGGACAACTAAAACAGATGCAAAATGAACCATGAGAAAGTGGGTCATTCCCTTATACACTGATGAACAGCAAAGAGAAAGCAGGACAGAAACTCAACAAAATTAATTTATTTAAACGAAAAATAAAGTCCAAGAAATCTGTAGTAAGGTTACAAGCTACCTATACATCTCATCAGCAAAACCAGGTTTCTTAAGGTTTCACTGGAATGCTGAGCTTGAAATCACCAGAAGCATGCTTGTTAAGTCCATTCCCTGCCCCCTTCATAAAAACTATCTTTAGTCGAGCTGGACAAGAGGCCACAGAGTACAGGTTTCTGTCTTCTCAAAGAATTGGCAGTTTGACTTTGGGAGTCAGTTCCTGTGTTCACAGGACTTTTTTCATTCTGGAATACTAATGAGTTCACAAAAATCTTGCAGCAAGTGACATGACCAACATACTGCAGCAATGGCTTTAGGTTCTCTGGAGATAAGGGCCAGAGCACTGACCTCTGTGAAAGCAGGACTGGGAATGGTGGCCATCTGGATGGAGATAGCAGATGCCTGGCTCTGTGGTGTTGGCTGCATCTCTGGCTGACCAACATCAAGGGAGACTGCTGCCTAAATTTTACTACTCACTTGTCCTCTGAAGGAGATACACACTAACCAGAACTTTGTACAAGATTTGCTTCTGCCATTGCCTTATACTGTAGCAGGTAGAGAGAACTTTCACTGTACCAACAAGTATGGTGACACAAAAAGCTGGCAGAAGTTCACCAGAAAATAGACTGCAAACAGTTCAAAATAATTCAGGGCTTTCCATTTACTTGGCTTTTAAAATAAGCATTTCACTGCAAGGAAATTTAAGTGTACAGAATTACTGCCATTAAAAGAGAAGGTATAAAAAAAGGACGTATAAAAACCTTGTAAATACATTTGAACTAACGGATACATAATACACAATGAAAGTTTATACAGCTTGTAATATAACTGCTAGAGGCATTTCACTTTAATACACATATTTAAACAAGAATGTATTTGATAAAACAAAAATGCCAGAGTTAGAGAGAAAAGGAAAAGCACTGCAGATGATCACTACAGAACACATTCAAGTAATTTAAGCACTGCATTTTTACTTAGATATTTTTCTGCACATGTGCGAAAGTTATTACACCATCTATGTTTTGCTGAAGTTCTCTATGCATGTATATATGATTTTGCACTAAATAAAGTGTGATGTTTATTTTCAAATGCAAACATTTCTGATTATT
Source organism: Burhinus bistriatus (assembly GCA_013397275.1). NCBI lineage: Eukaryota > Metazoa > Chordata > Aves > Charadriiformes > Burhinidae > Burhinus > Burhinus bistriatus. The sequence goes on along the minus strand of VYXH01002582.1, from coordinate 327,659 downwards.
AGTGGATGCCATGTACCATTACGATTTCTAAATATATGTCAAAGAAAATACTGTAACAGAATTTTTTTCTTGGGAAAAGTAATTGCTGAGATTACTTAAACATACATGTAAATTCCATGCAATCACTAAAATATCTTACAACCTGCTTGAAATTAGAAACACAGATACATACATGTGTGTAATACATATGAAGCAAGGAAACATTGCATATTGTATTTGATAATCTTTCATACTTCCTTGATATATTCTTCTTCCCTTTCAGAGAAAAAAAAAAATCTCCATCCAAAGCTGTATAATACTCAGCATTAAACAGCCCACCTACTGATAGTATATTCAAAATTATGGTACCAAAGTTCAGCTGAGCAGCATTGTAGAACTATGAGTACTTACTCCACCAGGCACCTGTATGCCTTAAAACAATCATAGGCAAATGTAGTTAAAGAATCAGTGAAGAGCAGAAAACTAAAAAGGAGCATCAGAAAATGGGGGGGGAAGAAAAAGACCAAAACAAACACAAAAAGCCCAAGAGACAGTGAGTTAGTAATGGAGGTAAATGTGAGATTTCCATTGGCAAGTGCTACAAAGGAGATGCCAAGAAAATCTGGCATTTTTTGCAGGAGGAGAAAAGCTGCAAAAAAGGGCAAGATTAAACCTGGATCCTGAGATGAAAGTAGAAGAGCTGTATCACTGTTTTATTACTTTGTGTCTTCCAGTTTATCCTACGTCTATGTATTACCATTTCTTAAGGAGCTGTAAAAAGTACAAATTAACATCTCTCCTCTACACTGTTCACCTACGTACCAAATAAAGAAGTACTGAATGAAAAAAAAAAATCAATCAATTCTTTTTCTCTGGCAGAAGAACAGGAAGGATGGACGCTATGTTCTTTTCAGTAAAAACACCACAGTTCAGCTAAGGTGTGTAACTGAGAAGTATAAGCTACCATAATATTCACTCCCCTTTCTGTAGTTACATAAAGAGAGACAGGCTCCTACAAACTGTAAGTCTGATCCTAGCTAGACTTTATTATCATAACTTGTTATAATACCACTAGATGCCTCACTCTTCTAATTAGACAAGCAGTTTAGTAGGGTATTCCAATATGCTGCAGTGAAGAGGTGGAATAAAATTGCACAAATCTGCTCTATTGCAGCACTTCAGGGTATGAAGTATCATAGACCTGCAGACCAGCCCTGGAGCCGGCAGTAGTTGCTGCCTCTCTGTACGGATCTATCAACACTGTATCTATTTCAACCACATTCCCTTATGTCTTTATACATTTGGGCATCCACAGCAAAATCTTTACTATTTTACATAGCTTGTGATATGAAAAATGCATTGATCTGAGCACGGAGTAAAGTCAAGCTCTCTGGGGAACGACTCTTAATAAAGATGCAAACTTAATTCAGCTATCTTGTCTTTAAACCCAAACATAATTGTTTATTAAAACAGCACCCAAAGATGTTTGGGCTTACTGTGTCAGCATCAGTATAGATGATGGACAGAAACATAAAGATGCAAGGGAATAGCTAAGATTGAAGTTCTTTATTGGTCTGTTTTCAAAGTTAATGGAAAACTAACCTAAATTAGTTAAGTATAAAAGAACTAAGGCTTTTTAGTATACTGAATGAAGGCTGGAAAAGAATAGGTGCTACACTTGAGTACTAAGAACTACTCGAGACGTTTTCACTTAATTTGCTGCTTTCTCTAGAACAGTAGCTGAGAAACTACAGATATAATCCCAATGTTTAATGACAGTCACTCTTCATAAAGTTTCACAGCAAATCATTTTCCTATCAACTAAAGAGCTGCATGCTTTGTCATTTTTGGAAATCGTATATTACACGTCATTTTATAATCAGAATTACAAAGCATTCTATAAAAAAAAAAAGACACATGTAATAAAGAGTATTAGCTTCTAACTCCCCATCTATAGAGAGACAGTGACCAAAAAATTAGATAGAGCTATTTATTTGTCCAAATTGAGAAAAGATGTTTCCATTTGTAAATACTCCAGAAACGCTGATATACTAATGGAGTTGGGTGCATACTAAAAATGTAAACAGAATGGAACAGTCTGTGAACACACTGCAAACCCAAGCCATGCAGATGAGAAAGTACCTAAGTTGTATTTAAGACAGACGCATGAAAGGACTTAAGCTCATCATGTGTTAAGGATGCTTCTTTTTTATTAAATGTTCTCTTTAAGGTGTTGCAACTATTACAGTTCTATTATACTTAAGATTTTTGCATCTAGTTCATCTATTATTCAAGCTCTATCTGGCATTGTGACAGTGCAACTGCTATTTGCCAGTGAAAAGCAAAGCAACAAAATAAATTTATTTTTGTGGCTAGCTGTGCAAGGATGCTGATATCCAGTTCAGTGTTCCATGCACATCGTGGTCCTAGTTCCAAAACTACCACCACCACATCACCCACTGAGACTAATGTACTGAACAGATTTGAATTGGCAGTATCTGTTTCTAGCAGTCAGGACTAGGTCACATGGCATTTTCATCCTGTTCTACCCACCTTAAAGCTGGACTTATCAGTGGATTAGTCTTACGTTGCATTCTCTCAATGTTCCTAACATTTATGAATTCAGCTTTTAAATGATCGCTTGTAAAAAAGCAGCTTAAGAAACCTTTCATTCACACTTTTTAATTTAGATTGGTGAAAAATTGGTATTACCAGCCTAACAAAGCAAAAATAGTTCCGTAAAACTGGTTCTGAGTTCTCTCCTACTGCCTCAGCAGCAAGATGCAGGGAGATAGTTTGTAGGGTGAGCCATATGGAAGTTCTTGCCAAATATCATCAACCCACCCAGAAATAAATAGCCCTGAGAAAGTAAGGTAACTCGATCCTTATAGAAAAGTACAAAAGCAGGAAGAACAGGTATGAATTCACACAAAATTTCACCTGTCATTAGACCAGCTAGGCCAAGACTGAAGACTCAAGACTATCGTTTAAAATATCTGCATCAAGAAAAGCAGGAAAGTGTCAGATGTTGGCAGTGGTCCACAGGTGAGCGAAAGTCACGTTCCCCACTACAACCATACAGAGCTAGGTGCTCAGCTACTATAACTAGCAGATGCATTCATGTCAGTGTAGCTGTGCTGGTTATACCATCCGAGAGTCTGAGAACACTCAGATTTCATGCAGAGGAGTTTGTGAGGTGGAGCATCGTCACTGGATACAAATTATCTGCCGCTGTGAACCAGAGATGCAGCTGTTGAAAGGATTTGCTCTTTATCAGGAGAGACTGCATATTTGCCCTAATGCCTACCCGTACAGTTGCATACTGTCAAAGCAGCCAGGAAATGAAACTAATGGTACATAGATGCAGGAAAGGAATACACAACTTTGGCAGCAACAAGGAAAACTGCAGTATCTTTGGTCAGCCAGAACACGATGTTCAAAGCAACTGGGGATCCTTGGAATGCACTTAGATTGCCTGTACTGCATTTTGGCTGGATTACAATAATGCATTTGTGTGCACTGGTATTTTTGTCTTTTGCTATATCAGTGGTGGTGAATGGAGTTAAATCCAGTTGGCAGCTGGTCACAAGTCGTGTTCCCCAGGGCTTGGTATTGGGACCTTGTTCACTCAGCAATACTGATTGTAAGCCCTTTCATGTTAGAAATGAGCTTTCTACTCGTTTTTACAGTGTCCAAAGTATTTAAATAGCAGGGTAATACATAACAATAGAAATTCTGCATTGAAACAAGTCTTGTTAGAGAGAAAGAGCAACATGGGCCCTAACAGTGAGAGGATGAGCCAAGGTCACATTCTCATGCTTAGTATTCACAACCGTGTTGTTTGTCAGTGGATATTTGGTCTTGACATGTAGGACAGCAACGTGTTACTTTGGTTGGATACTAACAGGTTCATAGGCAATACAGCACTGGAGGTTATAATTTTACATACAACCAACTATGCAACTGATAGCCAAAATGAAAATATCATGTGTATTAAAAGGGATCAGAAACCTCTCCAAGATCTACAAAACAATTGAATCTCCTGCTTTTACAGGTGATGAACTGAGATACAGAACGATGAAGCACTTCAGCAGCCAGAGACCAAGCTGTAAGTTTACCCACATGCCTTTCCCCTTAATCCAGCACCCTATTGACTTTACCCTGCTGCTCCATGACGATTTAAGTACAAAAGCTTAGGTCTTGATTATGTTTTCATTATGAAATAAGAAGGTGAAAGGACTCAAGCAGTGTCAGATTTCCAAAGTGCCGGGTGTCTGCTCAAGTGAGGCAGCAACTGAAGCAGCGCTGGCTTTTGCTGGGATCTAAGGTGGTTGCTGGTGCTGTTCTCTATTTCTTTTCCTTTCTGATCAGTTGCCTACCATCACTATGACGACGGGAAGTCTGCAACACAGCTGCAAGGAGGGAGAAAGGGAGAGCAAGCTCCAGCTGAGAGGGGAGAAGTGACTCAGTGGGTGGGGGGCAAGAATAGAAAAATGATACAGGAAGCTAAAGGAATGCAGTCAGGAAAGAAGAGAAAATACATGACCACAGTGCCTCTTCTTTCTCTGAGGCTCCTCTAATAGAGGAGGGGATGCTCAACCAAAATGTTTGTCATCACTGTAATTTAAAATAAAACAAAAAGCAAGAAAAAAAACCAAATGCCACAGAGATAAAGGCCCTAATTCCCTGTCCTCCTACTTCACATACTGCCACCTGACTAGCAGAACCTACTTTAACTGAATTACTTTCAGACTTACGGACTTGTAAATGAGAGGAGATTCAGTTTGAGACACTGATTGTATCACAGAGGAATAAGAAACAAAGAAAAGATGAAGGACAAGAACCACTACAGAAACTGAAGTTAACGGCCAGAGTAAACATGTCTCATTAAAAATGCACACATTTGCCCTCTGGGTTACAACTTAGCACTCTCTTTACTTTGTTAAAATGTAAAGGCATAAACCAGGATTAGGGGTACATTGCTTTCTGCACTACAGAAACACATAGGAATGAAATCTGATTTCAAAAGTATATTTTTGTTATTCAAGTATTCAAAGCTTTCTCAAAAGCATGCAGAAAGTTAACTAATACTTATAGCATCTATAAGTGTATTTATTTACAGTTATACAAATAGAAATCAAAGATCTTTAATAAAGCATTAACATGCAGCCATGGCTAAAGTAAACCATTACCAGTGTATCACATTACTATAATCTCTATTTTTTCCTCAGTACATTTTCAGTATTTACAGCCTTTCCTAACACCACACATAAATTTGGTCTAAAAATCTGGGGCAGAATTCTTTGTCATTCTACTTCCAAAGACATTTTCCAGAGTTTTTTTTGTGTGCATGTTTTGGTGGTTTGTTTGTTTGTTTTAAATGGGGTGTCTACCAATGTCTTAATATTAGACACTGTCACACAAGAACTGCTGAAGACTTCAATGACATTAAACAACTCCTAATCCACACACCATGATGCATGAGTTCTGTAATAATCCCATATGCCTGTGGATATATTGGCATTTAGAAGATGTAAATAGTTACAGACAGTGGTAGTTAGAAATTACTGGTTTCTACATTGTATATAAACCTAAACTAGTGATTGATACTTACAGTTTAAATTGATAGCCCAAGATTGTGTTCAAAAACCCTCAGTGGGCAGCAGTGAATTCCTTGCTGAATTTTGCACTCACCTTCAGGAGGTTTGACTTGTTTGTTGTGAAATCAAGACAGGTGATTACTTGACTAGCTGGCTGCTTGACAGATCACTGAAATTGCTTATAATACTGCTATAGGATACCAGTAGTCTGGAGATGTTTCCCTATAAGTGACACCAACCTCAAATGTTTATAATGTGTATCACATGTAGTACACTAAAGAAAAATTTCCAAAAAGAAGTGATCACGCTAGTTAGCTAGCTTTTGCAGCATGGTACCTCAGCAAGCATCTCCTTTTAAGCATACATTTAATTCCTTGGAAGTCAATACAATAAAAGTTAAACACATGACTAAATTTCTGGACAACTCTTAAATCAGGCATCACTTTAAAAAGGAAACCTTCTCCTGTTCAGATAGAACAGGATTTAAAAATTTTCCAAACCAACATTAAATTAGGGAAGTTGACTGAGGTCTGTCTTAACCTTGCAGTTTAATTCCAGTGATGTAAGTCTACTGGTAACAGTGACAGGGTAAATACGAGCACTACTGGATCTAGATATTTTTTTTAAAAAATTAAGCCTGAGATAACAAATGATTAAATGTTTTATGTGAACTCCGAAAATAAAAAGGCTTATTTATTCTTATTCAATTTCAGGAAGACACCTGTGGTGATTTTATCTATTAGGAATGTCATTGCATCTATCAACAAATACAAGGTCTGCAGAAATTATATACAAGGAGAAAACATCTGAAGTACAGAATTCTTCAGCTATAGCTGTCCAACATCTCTACTTGTTTGTGGCATATTTCCCTGTAACTGGTTCCAAAATGTCAAGTACAATTAAGCTGAAGAAGACACTGGCTGTAGAGGAGAAAGTTGCTTAAACTCACAGACATCTCCCCTTCCAAGTTATTGATTAATCTATAAACACTGGCGACATTATGGAAAGGTTTATATTAACAGCCTTAACAGAAGTGTCATTGTTGCTACAGCTTGCTTTCCAAGGATGACACACACATGAGAACGCCTGAAGCTGTTGGGAGCTCAGGAAAATCTGCCATTCACAAACTGGGAGTCACACATTAATTTCTGCAAGGACAGAGCTAAATTACAGAATGCTATCACCTATAATTTTATCATGCACAAAGATACTGTTTTAACAATAAACAGTGACATCCAAACTGGCAAAGGATTAAAACCAGAACATCCAAAATTAATTAGGGGAATTCATGAACAGAAATTAAAGAAGATTTAGCCTGACCATTAGAAATTGAAGAGCCAGAACCACCATATAACCACTGCTTCTTCCTTGCTGAATTATTGAAAACCACTTTTTAAAGTAGTAACTCTTTTACAAATAAGTTTTCAACCTGCAAGTCCATACTATCCTTTCTAGAAGAGGAAAGACCCATGCTGACAAGTCTGAGGAAAGGAGGACAGAGAAACAAACCCTACAACAATAGTTTTAGAAGTAGCTGAATGCAGGACAGGAAATCTCTCTCTTTTTTTCAGAAAGTTGATAGAAAAATCCAGGCATCTGCATATCAATCATATTCACTTATTAATACTATCACTTGAAATATTATTTGGTTCATTTGTTTTGCAAAACACTGACTATAATACTAAGTTAAGAGCTGTACTTTAGCATCTCAGTATCTGGAGATGATTATTTAGCATCTTTCATTATCTGCATGTAGTCCAGTCCTAAATTAGATATGATTTGTATCTGTAAGCATCCTTTAATAGGTTTGATTTTTTTTTTGAATGGAATAAAACTGGGTTAAAAGAATTTTATTTTTGTTTGCAAATGCAGAATCCTCACCCCCAAATTACCCCAGTTCGCTCAATTTGTCCTGTTAAAAGCTTTAATATTCAGAACACAAGAAGTTGTCAGAAGACTCAGGACAGTCAGTCTAGGAGCAGCTGACAGAACATACCACAAGACAACCTGATTCACAGGGTTTTTTTTCATAGCTCTTTCTCTCAGACATCAGATTCAGAAAAGCAATTGGATATGTGCTATATTAATATATAGAGAAAATAAAAATACTTACAGCTTTGGATACCCTTTTCTTGCAATACATACAGCCGATAAACTCACAGCACTGTGATTTTGAGATACAGTTTGAGATGACTTAAAAAAACAACTGTCAATTTAAAAAAGCCCAGTTCTGCAGGGATTGGCAGGAACCTCGTAGCTACTTGGCTTTTTCATCAGTGACTAACATTAAAATTACTGTTGATACAAAAAAGCAATGAGAACAGGGAAGTTATATATAAGCACTACTTGGTAACCTAGTTCTAAAAAACCAACCGACCAACCAAACAAAACAAAAAATACCCAAAACCCAAACAAACCAGACCCTAAACCACACAAATTTTAAACATGGTTAAATGCAGTTGTTTATCAGAAAACATTTTACAAGACACTGACTTTTGGCAATGGCCAAGGTATCAATGTATCAAATAACAGGAGTTCTTAGTGGAATGGTGTGGCAGAAAAATGTTGATGCAATTTTTTGACACATAAAAAAACCCCAGAGTAGTGGGTAGAAATGCAAAGCCTATTTTATTTCAACACATGGCCTTGTTGAAACCACAAATACTACATACAGTACTGGAGTTCATATTCTTAAAAGGATGCTGTGAAAAGGGAGATACATAAAACAGCTACGAAAGTGACTTAAGAATTGAAATAAATACACAAGTGAATCTGTTTATCTAATCAAAAAGATTGATGGTGACCTGATTACTGTGCTGCTTTGTGGGAATAAAATACTGCTTAATAAAGGCTCTTTAGTCAAATGGAGGAAGGCAGAAAAAAGCCATTTTCAAAAAAAATTTTTTTTAATAGTGTGAGGCCAATTAACTATTAAAACAAATTACCATAAAGTAGAAGAACCTCTGTGACATCTCTGAAATATGCATGGTAATTTTTTTTTGTAAGGACAAACTGCTGAGCTCAATATGGGGTAAGACCTCTCTAACAGGTACAGAAGATTAAATTACACGATCTAATGATCCCTCTGGTTTGAAGGCTACAAAAAGGTTCACAGTGCTCGAGTTTCACAACTGGTGCTACCTACCAGTGAAAAAGGTTTCCTGCCAGCCTTAGCTGCTTAAAACATATTGTTCCCTTGGTGTGCTGAGTATATCAGTTCTGTAATGTATCACATTCCCAACCACCTGCCAAGAACGTAAGTAGTCAACACATGATTCATACTAGCATCTCCTTAACAACGAACACAGGCTTAATCATTATTGTCTTTCTAAAATGGCTGCCTTATACTTTAAGTGAATCAAGACACTACAGACAGATAAGAGACTACTTGATTATGCCTTTACCAAATTTATCTTTTGCCGATCAGCAAGACCAAACATTTTTGCCAGCAGAACCAAACTCAAGAAAAGCATTAGTTTTTAGGAGGTCTGCTAAGGACCCCTCCCCAATGTCACTATCCTTTACTGACATAGCTAATAATTTCCTGGGATGCACCTCATTTGAATAACTTGATTTAATTGTATGTAAATGAAAGAGGTCTCTAAATTCATTCCCTCAGCTTGAACCTCTTGCTGCAGCAGTAGCAATTCTTTTCAGTATTGCCCTTTCTGACAGGAACAAATGAAAAAAAGCAAAGTCCAAAGGCCAGCTACATTAACAACTAACTTTTATACATCTATCATGTACAATTGCACTGCCTCAGGCCAACAAGCAAATATAACTAGGTGAGGAAATGTCCCACAGAAGTACCACCTTCCACATTATTTCAGACTTGCCAGCTGCCAAAACGTATAAAAAAAATGGGTTGCTTGCTTCTATTTCTCTAACTTGACTTCTTCTCAGCATGGGAACGGAGCATCCAGACTGGACTCTTTCTCCTAGCCAAAACTCTGCCTCATAACATACTCATTAGGAGGTAGGATAAAGCCCAGTTAGGTCTCGCTCCTTTTGTCTATATAAAGGGTTTCACCAAAACTGGGTAGGTCGTTATCAAGACAGTAAAACCAAGATATTACCAGATGAATACTGAGGTTCAAAAGTATGAAGGAAAAAATTACAAGAACAAAAACAATGGGTTATGAAATTAAAAATAAAAAAATACCCTAAGAACACTTTTCTTTGCATTCTCTATCTATTCTTCCAGGTGCCCTCAACTGCTGCATATTCCTGAACTCTTACGTGCACAGTCTTTTTATTTTCCACAGTGTCTGGGTCAGGAATTTGCTCTGCCATGAGTCTAAGAAACACCAAATACCACTTTGGGACTCTACATAAAAATATGGATTTAATATTAAAGCTCTTCAGAGAGAAATTATAATCCAGCACACTGCTCTGTGCACAAATAATAAAAAAAAAATGTTATATTCTATTATCATAGCTTAAATTAGAGTATCCAAGAAGAAACATTGCTGGAGAAATAAAATCAAACGGTTCATCATTTAGAAGGAATAAGGTTACATTTTTAGCATTCATATTTTAATGCAAGAGACAGTATTTCTTAGTGTTTCACCTATCTTAAAATAAGAAGCAAGAACTTCACAATTTAACTTCATTGTATGAAACTAAAAACCAAAAGAAATCAAAACTAAGCTACCACTTCCTAGTAAGTTAAGGAACACATAATTAAAGTTTCCTGGATTCTTCTTTCACACATGACAGTGTATCTCTCAAGTCACTAGTCCTGAAGAAATACTTCTCAATAAATAGATAATAAAAAAAATTAATTTTGATCTCTGATTTAAGACCTTTAAGCTATGAGGATACAGAGTTTACGACCAGAATTTAATGGATGATAAATTATCTGTAGCTTGAACATTACACATTTTAATACCCTTGTGAAAAGTATAAAGTATTTTGCTAAAAGCATTATTTCCTCCCTTGACTGTCTAATTCCTGTTACTCAACTCGGTCTACAGAAGGCTGACATGATCACACCATCATAGTGACTCAATTCCTCCAAAACAGTCATGGGAGTTTTTAAAAATTAGACAACTAAGTCTAATTTATTATTCTAAGAATGTTGGATGAATTTAATTTTCATTATTTTCTTGAAAGACAAGGCAGTCTTAGATTTTTCTTCTCGTTACTACAGATTCATGAGTCACCTGCTTACGTGAAGAAAACAAACCTGAAAGAGCAGCTTATTCCCCCCCACCTCTGGGAAACGCATAACAGAATTACACAAGGAAGCCAAGATGCTTCACAAAACTTTAAATCCCAGTTCCATTAATCATTTATGCACGCATCACAAGGTGACTGCATAATGTTAAGGGCATAACTAGTCACAATTTATTTGACACAACAGAGAAAAATATTTGAAAAATTATTTGAAGTGCTAAAAACAACATGCAGAGACAGATGAAGAAAGACATACTGAAATATTCTCACAGACCTGCTTTGCTTTTTTTTTTTTCTCGTTCAGAAGCTAGTCAGGACAAGACTCATGCTATTCTGACAGTATCAAACATACTGTAACTACTAGTTTAAAGAAGAATAGTAATGGACAAACCCAAAGATATTTTAGAGCTGACAAGAAATTATTTTAATTTATAATTGTAATTAACTTAAACTCTGAAATAACTTCTCAAAAACAGCTGATGTCTTAAATTCATATTCTAGTGACTGAATAGTTAATGCTTCCACAGACGAATTTAACGCAATGGAATATCAGCCATGGCATATCTATTCCTCTTGATAATCTTGTTATATTAATTCAAATAGCCATGGATTTGGTTTTCTTAATTCATTGAAAAGACATAGCAAATCACACTGATACATAACCAAGCTAAAATTGAAAAATTATAATCCCCAGATATGGTCAGATTATTTCCATGAGACAGGTTTGCCAAATAGTGACATTATTTTCTGGGTCAAGTTTCTGTTTGTTTGAATTTCCACAGAATTTATTTCGTTACTTCTAGGTCCAAAGGCTAGAAAAGGCTAGGCAAGGCAGCATATATACAACATGCTCCATTCTGTAGGAAACATAGCAGAAGATAGTCTGTTGCCCTTCACAATATATCATATAGATAGCATTAGAAGTGAAACAATGCAAACACTAGATCTGCACTTCTGCCTGATGGAGCTGGTTCTTTGGGACTACCTGAGGCACTTCTAAACAAAACAGATTTACGTACATAGAATGTTCATACATCCAGACATGCATGCTCCCTCTTTTTTCTTCAGTGTCAAAGGCTCTTACTGGAGCTTTCCTTTATCCTTTCAAAAAAAGATCTAAACAAGGGATATATAACTAAATCTAGGCGAGTAAACTAAGTAATCCATGGTGTGATTGTCTAAACTGTTCATTTTGTATTTATGAGCACTGCCTAAAATCACAGCCTTCATCCTGCAAGATTTTATGTATATGCTTAAATTAGATACTATAAAAGATATACACGTGAGTAAAGTTAACCAAGTCCCTCAACCTTGCAGGATTAGCACAGATCTATAATTCTGCAATCATATTTAGACAGAACAAATAATAAAGGCCTTAAGCTGCAGCAAGAAAGATCTAGCATTAAAGGGTAGTGAAACACTAGAGCAGATGGAAAAGGGCATGTAAGAAAAATCTCCCTATGGGGAGGTTTTTAAGAACAAATTAGGCAAATACCTGACAGGAATGACATTTATAGTCAAACCTACCTTTCAAAGAGAACATAGATTAAAAACCTCCAAAGATCACTTCAAACTTAATTTTTCCTGATTCTGTGCTAAACTGTAAAATCAAGTAACAAGCCAATCCAAAAACAGGTCTCCCAAAATTCCAGATGCATTTGTTAAGTGTTAAAGAAGTGGCCGAAGTCCAAAACCTCCTCTACCTGAACACTGAGACTGGGATCAGCTAAAAGAGATCACCATCCAACAGTCAATACTGTCACTAAGCAACACCAGAACACTACTTATTGCTATCATGGTTGAGTACATTTGTTTTGAAATACAAGAGGAAAAGATTAAATCTAAAAAAATGAGCAAGTAAAGTTTGTTCAATAATCTATCCATTGTAAAACCAGACAAATATTTCTATGACTTTAAAAAGGAACAATATAATGCAATCCTAAATTCTATTCTACTTTACTGCTATGCAGTATATCAGCATCTAATATGCATCACATATTGATTTATTCATAGATTTTAAACAGAAGTTTGCCAAAAAAGTTCGGGGCTGATACCTTACTAAGGATATATCTCAGTTTCAGTAGTGTTCAGAGGCCTGCATTCTAAGGTTTGATTTAAAAGTCACTTAAGTGCCTCTATAAAAGTAAATGTTATAGGTCTATTTACCTACAAAGTATTATGAGACTTCATTTTTTCTTATTAGCAAAATAAAGAAGAAGGGGAGCGTCCCTCTAATATCTGAAAGGAGATGACATCAAAGAATAAACAGAGATTATATGGCATGGCGGGAGAGAAAGGGTGCTTCAATATCAGAATAAGCAGCTTGAAACTGACATGTGAAACGGAAACCCAATGAACTGTCCAAAGAGAACTATGCAACTGAAATTTAAGGATAGACTAGAAACAGACTGAACATGATTCCGAACATGAATCCTATCTAACATAAAGAGAAAAGCAACACCTGGAAGCTGTGCATTAGAACACCCTCCTATCCATAATTCCAACAGTATCAAGATCTACTGTTATGTTACTCTGATAAAATTACTTCTTCCCCAGTCCAAAAAATGTCTTTAGACCATTTCACACCAAGAAAGAATATTCTTGATGTGCTACCAGTTATGCTGTACTTTGCTTCAGTCACTTGGGCTACTTTGATAGTTTTACTTGTATTCAGATTCTGAATTGAGCTCAGAATAGAGAGCAGACACAATTTCCAAGCTGAAAATTCACTCCTGTGGGTAGTGTTTTCAAAAGCAAGGAGCATTTGCCTTTCTGTATCTGCAGGTTGTATCTCAGGTTTTCCTTAAGCTTAGGCAGTCTCCAGGCTGAAATAGATATAGTAGTTTAATAAATACTGCTTTTCAAGTGTTTTACTTCAGCAGGCTCACCTGGATATTTGCTTTGCTGTAGACTGCCCCTAGCAGCAAATGACAATGATACACAGTTTTGGATAAACAAATCCACAGGAATATAGCACTTGAAAAAACTAAATGAATTTGTCTTATCTAAGCTTAGGACTTCTTTCTAAGACAGACAGAATGAATTTAATTCTGGCAACATCATTCAGAAAATCAAGTTTTTAACTGAGGTTAACTTAGAGCCCACTTCTTTACAGATCCTGTGCTGCTTCTCTTGTATCCTTTGACAACACTAAATACTGATTCTGAAGTTACCTGGTCACAGTCTCTCATCAGAAAGCCTCTCAATGCTAAAGGATTGGTATCTCCCCCCATTCAACTCCAATCAGGTGAACGTCTGTTCTAATTTGGAGAAGTAACTTTGAAAGGTCATTAAGTCTTTACCCAATTAATCAGAACACTGGGAGTAAGACTTATTAAAACAGCTTTATCTAACATTTATTCTTAAAAATAATATGACTGTAAGCAGGCATAATATGAATATACATGTGGCACTTGAGTGGGAGGAGTCGAAGACTTTATCTTCAGTTACACTTTATGTAACTTCAGTAAGATCAGTGACACATTATGGCTGTAACGAAATGTTGAATCTGGTCTTCAAACTCTAAAAAAGGAAATGAACCCACAGGGATGTACGTCTTCATTTTGCTTATGTTGCAAAACAGTGACACCCACTGGCAGCAACAGTTTAAATACTTAATTGTTGCAACTTGGATCTACTTGATAAGAGTTCCTAAGAGGCTTCTTTTGAGGAAAATACATGATAGTAAAAACCATACAGGCTTACCTGTTGAGTCACCGCTATTGTCCGAGTTTTCAGAGACTGAAATACTTATAGAATCTGGAGTAACTGCAACGTAACCCTCTGGAGGAAGATTCACTGTGTACATTCTCCTGGGAGACAGAATTGTATTGTCACTACCTACAAAACATGAAAAACAAAGCACCTGGCTATTGATCTCAGTATAGATTTTCTCAAACATTTTCCCAACTATGGCAATGATAGAATGTGGTCTCAAAAATCCTTACAGAGGAAAAAGAAGTGAAAGTCAGGTGTGGAACACTTGAAGTATCCTATGACCAACAAAATCACACCAAATTCTGTAGCAGCTACAAATAAACAAATACTCTACAGGTTAATTCTTTCCACCAGAAACACTTCTTTTTCCTTCCGTCAGACAACTCTTCTGCCCTAATGGCAGAAGAAGCTCCCACTTACAGTGATATTTTAAGAGACACTCTACACATTTTTCCCCATTCAGCATGAGCAGACACTATTTCTTTAAGAATGGTTTCATAGAAGTTGGAGGGATGGACAGACACAAGCTCATTACAAAGTGATAGAAGCAATAGAAAAAGAATCACTGAACTGCAGTTTGTCCATTTGCAGACCTTTTAAACACAGCCTATGCTGTTCTGAAGAAGAGAGTTTGAAAGCTGCACTTGACTAACCCTCAGCAGTGCCTGCCTAAGAGGGCTCATCTCCTCATCCTTTCT
The DNA here is from genome assembly GCA_013397275.1 of Burhinus bistriatus. Lineage (NCBI taxonomy): Eukaryota > Metazoa > Chordata > Aves > Charadriiformes > Burhinidae > Burhinus > Burhinus bistriatus. The sequence goes on along the minus strand of VYXH01002582.1, from coordinate 312,487 downwards.
CTGCTTCTTTCTCAGGGGGAAAGAGTGCCAGGGACCAGCTTTCCAACTATTTCGCTGTATAGGAAGCTATTTGTGGTGATGGCAGTAGACCGGTTTTGTAGGATTTCTTTTCCCTTTAAAAAGTATTTAAAAATACGCGCAAGAGTAGCAGTATAAACTTTTCATTTGTTCACCAGACAAGAAGTAATTCTGTAGAAATGACAGAGACGCATCTCTGCTCCAGTTACACGAAACCAGTCCAAATAGCAGACTGTATTTTTTTTGCTCAGTTGTGACAACAGTAGAGATCAACCACAGGGAGACAAAAGCCTTTCCAGAAGGCCAGGATGTTCAGGCTGCCTCCAGAGACTGCAACGTAATTTTAGATGGTTCAGTGTGTTCTTTTTACACTCAGTCAGCTCCATAAGCCATCAGAGACACAGCATTAGCCTTCCCTTCTTGGGGGCAATTTGCCCCTTTAAAACACATAGACAGAACTGTTAAAATAATATACAGTAAAAACATCTTTGGCAGGTGGACACGATTAACCTCCTTACACCACAAACTTGGTAGAAGATCCCAGATGATCTGAGCCTATTACCAAGCTGCAGCTATGCTTGGACTAATACCTAAATATTTAAAATGCAGTTGTGTCTGATAGAATATAATTCTTGTTAGAGATCTATGTTTCTAATATGTAATTTAACTATACATATTGTATGCAAATATGTAATTTAACTATACACTGACATTTTTCAGATAACATACTTTAAAGAATTCAGCATGACTGATCATCTTAGATATCTATGATAAAGTACATTTTGGAATATTCAAGACACCTTTGAAAAGCTGCATCATATTTGTTTTCATCATCACGATGTAATAATTTTGTTTTGAGAACACATTAGAAAGTTATTAGTTTTTCTTGAACAAGCCAGAAAATTTCAAACTGATATTCATGATGCTTACTTTAAAGAATAATGAAGGAAAAGATATAAAGACAAAAAGATGAAGCGCAATTATGTGATTTGGAAAAAGGTCCACTAAAAACTAATGTGGAGTAATCTTCAACAGATCCCTTCTATGAAGATGATGCCAAATCACTGAACTGGCAGCACTTGCACTGATATTTCCCCCCACCACCAGCCCTACCCAGGTTCATTAATGAAGTGCTAATTGGTGGTAGTTTTAAATGTATAAATGTTTCTTGAGTTACTCCTTTCTGAACAATTTCAAGTTTTCCCATTTTTTCCCTTTATATTTAGGTTTTATAAAACAAAGATGACCATGAAAACATTAAACTCAATTTGCAGCAGTCCTGACTACCTCAAACCCTTTAATCATAAAAGGAGTAGATATATTAGGATATTAACTTCCCAGGAAAAAAAAAGTTACACATCACAGAATTTGGGGGACTGTCTGCAAAGAAGAACAGTAACAACTTTTACTATGTAAATGAGTGAAGACTCAAAACAATTTTTTAAGTCAACCTGTTTAAATAGGAGTCCCCAAATTACATATTTATTCACCCCATATGCATCTTCAAGTAGTTTACAAATCATAAATCAAACATTAGTCTTTACTAATCCTGTGCAAGTACGTCAAACCAAACTGTTACCTTATCACAAAAAAACCCAGTATACACACAACTGTATAATCTCAGTGTATCAACAAATCTCCCAGTCTCAAGCCATTAAGTCTGTATTTTTGCAACCTGGGGCCATAGTCTCCTTGGGCTAAAAAGAGATGGGTTGGTTATAAAGTCATAAACATTGCTGCAAAGCAAATGGCTAAGCTTATAAAAATGTGACATAAAAAGTTTTTTTTGACTAACGAAAGTAATCAAATACTGGAGATATTCAAGAGTGCTCTTCTTTCTACTCATTAAAAGTCATAAATCCCATTTCTGAAGTTTTGTTTTATGGAAGAAAACCAACCAATGCATCTAAAGGATGTTTACAAAACCAAAAAAACCCAAACATTACTCTTAAAGGCAAACTAAGAATACAGAATAAATATTTTGAATTTAGTTGTCTCCTATGCATGTTCTTCTCTACAACATTCCCCACGCAAAGAGCTCCTTTGCATGTAAATCAACCTTGTGCACAGAGTAGGGAAGTGCATCTAAACTATGCTGTTACCAAGGTTACATCTGGAAGTATGTCAGTAGCTTGGCTAGCTGTGTTATCTCTGGCTAGCCTACTACAAACAAGTATCAGACCTTTTAAGAAGGAGATGAAGGTAAAGCTTCCATCTCACCTTAGCCATATAAAATTGCCAACTGCCCAGTCTGTCATCATCTCAGGTAGACATGGTATATTTCGGTTTTAGGCTATTTTTCAGTATCCTTAAACTTTCCCCTACCTGCAGCTCAGAATGGTGGTACGTAATGCTAGCGTGGCTTCCAGATCACCTGAACACAGCGCATGCTTGGGCACACCTCAAATACAGACGTGACCAGAACACACGTTCATATAGTCTTGGTCCTCTGCTTGCTGGTAAGACCAATTAAACCCTGGGCAGAGACTGAATCACTTCCAGTTTCTGTGGTGGGTTGACCCTGGCCAGCAGCCAAACTTCCCCCAGATGCTCGCTCACTGCCCCCTTTGCAGGATGAGGGTGGAGTGGGGAAAAATGAGAAGAACAGGAACGAGAGAGCTCACAGGTCAAAGACCGGGACATCACTTACCAACTACTGCTGTGGGCAAAACAGACTCAGTTTGGGAACATTAACTTAATTTACTGCCAATTATTTGAAATATTTATTTACTGACTCAGGTACTGGGAAACAGAAACAAAATAAAAATAAGGAAATTTTAAAACACTTAGGAAAAACACCTTTCCTCCCCAGCTCATACTCACTCCAACCTTCTCTCCTCCCCACTTACTACTGCCGCAGGCTACACTTGGTCCCTTCAGTGAGGCAATGAGCAGCACGAGGTGGTGGTGGTGGCAGCTGTTCACAGTCAGGCTGTAATGGTTTCTCTCTGCTGCTTCTTCCTTCTCACTCTTCCCCTATGGCAGTGGGGGTTCTCCGCCGGCTGCAATCCTTCAGGAACATCTGCTCAACCACAGAGCACCTTCTCTTCCTCTAACCCTGGTGTTCACACTGTTGTTTGTCACTCCTTTTAGTTCCCTCCTCTCTTGGAAGTGTTCTCTCCTTTCTTAAACATGTCATCACAGCCCGCCCCCATGGCTGGGGGGCTCAGCCCTGCCCTGCCGGGGGTCGGTCGGAGCGGGCTGGAACCAGCTGTGTCCAGTATGGGGCAGCCCCGGCCTCTCCTCACCTAGGCTGCGCTGCAGCCCCCGTTGCCAGCGCCTCAGCACCGGCACCCTGTACAGTTTCACAATCTTATACAGAAATTTTGTTGTTCCTGTGAAGTGTTTTCCTGCAACTCAGAAAGCCTTGGTAACCTACGGCTGTGTTCCCACAGAGCAAAACTCATAGAGCAAATAAAATCGTAGAATCATCTAGGTTGGAAGGGACCTTTAAGATCATCAAGTCCAACCATCAACCTAACACTACTTAAACCACCACTAAACCATGTCCCTCAGTACCACATCTACCCGTCTTTTAAATACCTCCAGGGATAGCGATTCCACCACTTCCCTGGGCAGCCTGTTCCAATGCTTGATAATCCTTTCAGTGAAGAAATTTTTCCTAATATCTAATCTAAACCTCCCTTGGTACAACTTGAGGCCATTTCCTTTTGTCCTGTCATTTGTTGCCTGGGAGAAGAGACTGATCCCCACCTCTCTACAACCTCCTTTCAGGAAGTTGTAGAGAGTGATAAGGTCTCTAGAGGACTCAAGTTCAGAAGTCAGCTAGAACATCTTGCAGTATCCCCCAAACAACCATCAAGTTAGCCCAATCTGACCAAGATTATGATCTTTTCCACAAAATTATCCCTTGGAAACACCCAGCTATCACTTCTCCAAAGGGAAGAAAAGAGCTCATCCCCCCCAAAATCAATATTCTTAGTAAGCATTTACTCCATGGTGTTACAGTAGATATGATCTGGACAAAAATAAGGCTTGAAGAAGGTCTGTTATCTCCTTTAAAAAGTTTGTGTTAAAGTATATTTTTACTTATTATGTAAGCTACAATATGGCCATGTTCTAGCAATTCATAGTTATTACATATTAGCATGACTGAGACTACAACCTGAAAACTATGATGATCCCCAATGCACATACAGAACTCCTCTTTATCTCAACACAATATAGACGCACTATCACTTTCCCCTTCATTGACTAGCAAGACAAGCATCTTCAAAGACAGTGCACATACAAATTCTGGGCAACAGAGCTTTGTCTCCTCCAAAAAACCTTCATAAATTGAAGTGTAGCAAAGGTGGTATCAGTGACTAACCGTAGAACATACACACCTTGAGGGTCCTTCTGAGCTGCAGTACTGAAAAACAGTAATTTTTCCAGTTGATCACTGTGAAGACTTCAAATTGCCCTTCATCAGCATCAACATTATAAAACAAATCTAGTGATCCCCCATCCCCCAATGTATACACGTTTTTGTTCAGATGATACCCAAGTTCCTGAACGTCAAGCTAAAGTTACTTTAGTCTATCGCGGTAAGGTACGCGAGAGTAACTTCAGGGACATGAGGTGTTATATTGTGTAAAATCATCCTCTGTTCACAGGTTGACTTTCATAAGATTGTTTTCCAGTCTCAAGTCAACACTCACACTAGAGTGCTTTCCAGAAAGTCAGAACCTTTTAGCTCAAGTAATCTCCTGTGCAATCGGAAAGTACAATCCTTTTCTTTGGAGTGCTGCAAAATTTCTGCTGCTTGACCTCCGTCGTCAGTAGGATTCTTTCCCTCAATAAGTCACATTGGGTACAGAGAAAAAATGATGATTATTATAAGCAACCTAGCAAAGAACAGACAGTCACTTACTACTGGTCATTTGTTTTACTCAAATGATAACCATCACACAATAATGGAAATGTTGTGCTACTGTGCTGGGTGATTGGAGTAGCTGATGAATTATTTCTGTACAAATTCTCTACTGCAGGTAGGAACTTGCTTCTCACAAAATTATGGAACTCACTTATGGAAAGCTAATAAATATAATTTACTATTATAGTCTAATTCCTTTAGCTTGTTTTAACCCCTCTAGTGCCAAAAATCTTACTAAAATCTTATTGCACAGGCAGTGGAAGCAGGGACAGGTATCCTGTGAAGAGTATAGGGACACTGCCCAGTTGTGTAATGATGGGGTCAGGAAGGCCAAGGCACAGCTGGAGCTGAACTTGGCAAGAGATACAAAGAATAAGAAGGGCTTCTACAGGTATGTCAGCCAGAAAAGGAAGGTCACAGAAAGCGAAGCCCCCTGATAAGCAAGACTGGCAAACTGGTAACAACGGATGAGGAGAAGGCTGAGGTACTCAACAACTTTTTTGCCTCGGTCCTCACTGGCAACCTCTCTCCCCACACCTCTGGAGTGGATGGACCCCAAGGCAGGGACTGAGGGAGCAAAGTCCCTCCCACTGTAAGAGAAGATCAGGTTTGTGACCACCCAGGGAACCTGAACATACAGAAGTCTATGGGACCTGATGAGGTGCATTCCAGAGTCCTCAGGGAATTGGCTGATGAAGTTGCCAAGCCATTCTCCATGATATTGGAAAAGTCATGGCAGGTCAGGTGAAGTCCCCAGTGACTGGAAAGAAGGAAACATTGCACACAATTTTAAAAAGGGTAGAAAGGAGGACCCTGGGAACTACTGAACTGTCAGCCTCACCTCTGTGCCTGGGAAGATCATGGAACAGATCCTCCTAGAAGCTATGCTAA
>VYXH01002582.1:284039-296381 GCA_013397275.1 Burhinus bistriatus | reverse complement strand
CCCGCCCATCTAGCTGGAATTACTCTTGCCACAACTTGTATGTTGTCCCTTCTCCTGTTGCTGAACACCTCCAAAAACTGCACGGCTCAGTCTTTTCTATACTTCTCCTTCCCACTTGGTAGTTGAAGTAAGGAGATTTCCTCTTAACCTTCTTTTCTTTTGACTGAACAAACTCAGTTCTTTCCCTCTCCTCAAACGTAACGTCATCTGGCTCTCTGGCCATTACAGCNCGCTACCAAAAATAATTTTATAGAATAAGCTTAGTGCTTTATCAGCCTTTTGAAAATATGCCTCTCATTACTGACTACACAAAATAAGTACTAGAAGTACACTGCTCTAGAACAACAAAATGTCAAAATGGGTATTGAACAAATGGAACTGCAACAAGTTGAGTTTTCCAGACAATCTTCTGCCACAGTAACAGGATGCAATACAGGACAACAGCCACACAATCCTTCAATAGCAAATTCTACCACAGATACATGTAAGAAATCCCTGTAGCCAACTTGTTAATAGCCATCCTTGTTACAGGTGGGTGGGGCCCTTTTTTTTTTAATTATAAAAACAAAACAAAAAACAACTCCAAACAAAAAAAACCAGCAGCACAGATTTCTAGAGTAACATACGTTGGAAAGGACTTTTGGAGGTCATTAGCCCAAACCCCATTAAAATTTGACCCACTTAGATCAAGTTCTCCAGTACACTGTTCAGTTTTCAGCTCCTCCAAGGATGGAGATACCAAAACTCTTGCCGGGCAGCCCAATCCCAATGTTNCTCTGGCCATTACAGCGCTCTCCATTGGACTCACTCTACTTTGTCACTACCTTTCTTTTACTAAGGAAGTACTGGTCACAGTACTTCCAGTATGGACTCACAAATGCTGCTCCAGTGTGGTCTCACAAAAGGAATGATCGCTTTCTTCAAACTGGTGGCTACATTGCTAATACAGCACACTATGTTGTCAGCTGCCTCTGTGGTAAGGATGCAAAGTTGACTCATGTTCAGCTGAGCATCCACCAGAACCCCTATGTCCTTTTCTGTGGAGCTGCTCCCAGTCAGGTTACCCTCAGCCTCTATAGTTTGTTACTCCATGTCAGACTGCAGTATTTATCCCCACCAAGGTAAACCACTAGCACGTGGTGTGCTATCAAACTTTGTACTGCTGATCACCATCCTTTGGCCCTGGCAGTCTATCTGACCATTCATTTTCCCAGTTGATATCTCACCTTCTTGGCTATAAGAATACTACAGAAGACTATGTTGAAGGCCCTTCTAAAAAATTAAAGAACATGCACTGTGCCCTCCCTATCTACAAGCCAGTCATGTCATCATAGAAGGCAACTGGGTTGCACAACCTGCCATTGGTAAATCAAGACGTACTGTTCCCAATTCCCTTCACATGCTTGGAAAGAGCTTCCAGAAGGATTTACTCCATAACACGCTCAGTTTTCCAGACCCTCCTTCTTGCCCTTGAAAATGGGTATGATGCTTGCCTTTTCCAGTCACCGAGGAACATCCCAATTGCAATGGCTTCTCAAAGAGGATAGAAACCAGCCTCAAAATGACATCAGCCAGCATCCCTGGATGCACACCATCTTGTTCCACTGACATGCAATTGCACAACTGGCTTTACTCCCCAGCTATCATTGTCTACTGTGGGTAATGCTTCACTCCCACAGAATTTATCATTAGGCTTGGATGCCCGAGAACAAATCTTACCAGTGAAAACAGGCACAAAAAAGGCACTAAGTACCTCAGCCTTTTCCTTGTCTTCTGTCACTAGTCCCTTGCCCATTGAGCAATGGGCCCACATTTTCTTTAGCTTTCCAGTTGTTGCCCCCATATCCCTCATGAGTTTCAACTGGAGCTGAGCTTTGGCCTTTCTAACTCCATCCCAGCATACTCTGGCCAACATCTCTGTATTCCTCTCAGGTAGCTAATAACTGCTTTTACCTTCTCTGTATTTCCTTATTGCATTGGAAGGGCCCAGAACTTTCTCTTAGGAGTTTAGTTGCCTGAACTTACAGGCAGCTCTCTGATACCACACAGCTGTTCATCCAGTTTGTTGTGAAGAAAAAGCTGCTTATAAAAGACCTGTAAGAAACCACCTCAGCAGGGGCTCCCCTCACATCGCTCAGGGGCTGCTTTTAAACCGAGGCTTTTAAGCAGCTCCCAGCCTGAGACAGACTGCAGCCGTACCTGTGCCTGCACACATGCCCCAACTTATGCAACCCCTGACTCACAGACTTTACACACTGGCTTGACCTCAGACCTGCCTTGTCACTGTTGACTTGCCTGGTGTCACTCAACTGTTGGCTGAACCTGGCTACTGTTACCAGACACACTCTGCTCTCCTTTTTCAGGTATTGAGAGACTGCTTCGACAGTGATGACACAGCTCCTGTGCCTGCCTCATCCCAGCTAGCCTTCCCTCACCTTCCCCTTGCTGTTCCCTGACACATCTGAGCCCAGTCAGGCATCCTGCCACACTTGCTCAGTTTTCTGCATGTCAAAATGAGCCATTCTTGTGCATTGAGAAGGTTATTCTTGAAGATCAACCAGCTCTTCAGAGCTCCTTTGCAATTCAGACCAGTCTTCCATTCAATCCTACCAAGCAGATCCCTGAACAAGACAAACATCTGTTCTTCTGTAGTACAGGGTTCTAATCCTACTACTCATTTTCTCACTTCTTTCAGGACTTTAGTCTCCTGCCCTAGACCACATCCACAAGCAGTTCTTCCTTGTTTGTCAGCAACAGGTCTAGCTGAGCACCTCCCCTACAGAAAGCTTTTTATACTCTCAGGAAATGTGCGTTCTTATTTCAAGTCAGCTTTATTTCAGCCTCTTTCAGTTATGGCAAAATTTGGTTTTAGATGAGCTACAACACAAAGCAATTCACACTTCTTCTATACTTAGGTCCAGAGCCTTTCATCCACTAGGAATACCACAGCTACCTCGTTTTGCAACTCCTTCATCTTTTGGCATAGCATCCACTTTTTACAACCCATTTGAAAAAGGGCTTTTACTTACCTGTCAAAATATTCACGTACCATTTTCATTGCACAAACACATACAAAATAAGGCTTTTTAGTGGGGTACTAATATAGTGCCTGAATTGGTATTTGCCTTCTGTTGGCTTTACGTTCCCCATGGGGTTTCTGTTGCAAGACGAGGGCAGGAGGAAGCACTGGATCTTGTATTCACACCAATCTTTGGGTGTATCTCTAACAGCTGAGCAGAGTTGTACCAGTATAAGTCATTTGCTCACCGTTCAACAGACATTACACCAAAGACAGTTATAGCTTACGCTGAAGTTTCATATTAGCTACTGCTAAATGCTGCATTCATGCATATACACCAAGACTACTTCTCGGCCTTCACAGGACTTATGCACTGATCTCAAGTGTTCTAGGTATTAAGTACCACTAGCGCTTATATTCAAATTTGTCTCTTGGTATCAACAGATGAAGTAAGTAGATACTATACTGTTCTCAAGTAAAGTAACTATATTTAAAAGCATATTATCAGAAAAAGGACTGTGCAGTCTCACCTTGAAACGATTCGCAGGGTGTATCAGTTGATGTGCTAGCATCTACTGATGACGTCTGAACATTATCCAAATTCTTCTCTTTGGATTTTGAGCCCAGATTTCTGAGAACCGTCTCTTCTTCTCTACTTGAAGTATGCGCAAGAGAAGATGATGAAGTTTCAGTATAGAGTCGTTTCAGTACTTTCTGTATGAACACTGTGAGGTAAGAAAACTTTTTTTAAACAGAAAGAAATGCAGTGTTTTAAAGGCATTTTAAAACTTTAAAAAAAACCAACTAATTGATACAAGATAGTTTCCCTCATATTCCATGTACGTATGGCTTCAGTAGCCCCTAACTCTCACAGGTAAACCTGAAAATAATGAAGTCCTAAACTTGAGCCAGAAAAGCAGTTTTAAAAACCCAGAGTTCACTAGTAAGGATACATTTAAAGTCTTCTGTTTGATTACATTTTGGCAATAAATTAATACAGTATATTTAGACTAAATACACATTAATTTTTTTTTTCTTTTTTTTAAACAAGTATCTTCCTACACAAGTGGTATAAGGCTGCTCAAACTGCAGGTCTCTTCTGGCACAGAGACATTGCAATTGAATAACTCATTAAAATCAGTAAGCTGCAACTATTTAGTCACACAGAAAAACTAGAAGTAGACAGCAGCAGAAACACATGGTAACCCAATTATTTCTACAGAATTAGCAGTATTCTTATACGCCTCTTCCTCTTATGGGCGCCTTTCTGACGACACTGGCAATCTGCTACTAGTTACTCAAATGCAAGCATCATTTGATTAAAGAAAAGAAATATATGCAAAACTACTCAGCAACAAACTATCTTTATATAGATGCATGTATATTTCAATCACTTGAAATTGCATATTATATAAAAATATAAAGTAATACGAAGAAATCTTATTTATTGCAAAACAACATCCCCAGTTTCATAAATTCTACACAGGCAAGCAGATATCGCAGGACAGGAGGAGGAGGGAAAAGAGACATTTGGAGAAAAAAACACGTTATCTAAACTCCAATTTTAAAGTTAATATACAGTGAATGGACACTATACAAGCAACCTGATACAGATTCTTAACAAAATAATTCTGCCAAGAGAAAAGGACTTATGTTGTTGTAAGAAGAANGGAGTCTCCGACTGTGGACACATTCCAAACCTGCCTGGACACCATCCTGTGCAATTTGCTTTAGGCGTCCCTGCTCTGGCAGGGAGGTTAGACTAGATGATCTCCAGAGGTCCCTTCCAACCCCTGTGATTCTGTGATTCATACTGTAGCTTAACAGAAGAACATACTACCATCAGAACTGAAAAAAAAAAAAATAAAAAAAAAAATCACCTTCATCAAGCAGGGAATTCCTTGAACCACCAGTCCTTGACAAACTTTATCTCCCCATGTACCTTGGTGATACGCTTCAATTGTCACGTAAATGACTAACTATGGGGGAGAATGTCTTGTTACGACTTTTTGAGCTCTTAGTAGTTTATACATGATCACTCTACTCTTTGCTTGTGCCCAATCTCTTGAATAATCAGTGACCTTATGAAAGGTCTACGACAAGATGTAAGCCTGAAGAAATACTTGTGCAGAAAGCTTTGCTTTTGATGCCCAAATTTCAGTTTTTCTACACTTATCCATCATTCAGTGACATGAAAAAAAACTGTGATGAGCTGCCAGCGATGTCCCCATCAAGTAACCACAATCCATTTTGCAAGTTATGGGTTAAGACTACTGTTCCCAGAAAGACAGACATCAACAAGTGACTGCGTATTTTCATAAGGTTCGCTTGCCAGGATATTCTACAGCTAGAAAGACAAAAATCCAGAATTACTCTCAAAGGACAATTAGAGAAAGTAGACAGAAATAAGCAGTGTAATAAGACAAAGTTAACAGCCTTTTGCAGATCTCTGACTCTAAAAGCAAGTTATCCAAGAGGTTTATCCTGGAACCTTTCCCTGAGTACTGCTACTAACACTGCAGCATTTTAATGAACTCTGGTAGAGCCCTTACTAAATGTCATGGTTTAACCCCAGTTGGCAGCTGAGCCCCACACAGCTGCTTGCTCACTCCCCCCAGGTGGGATGAGAAAGAGAATCAGGGTGGTAAAAGTGAGAAAACTCGTGGGTTGAGATAAAGACAGTTTTAGGGGTAAAGCAAAAGCTACACACACAAGCAAAGCAAAACAAGGAATTCATGCACCACTTCCCATCAGCAGGCAGGTGTTCAGCCATCTCCAGGACAGCAGGGCTCCATCGCATGTAACAGTGACTTGGGAAGACAAACGCCATCACTCTGAAGGTCCTCCACTTCCTCCTCCTTTCCCCAGCTTTTACTGCTGAGCACAATGTCATATGGTATGGAATACCCCTTTGGTCAGTTGGGGTCAGCTGTCCTGGCAGTGTCCCCTCCGAATACCTTGTGCATCCCCAGCCTACTCACTGGTGGGGTGGTGTAAGAAATAGAAGGCTTTGGTGCTGTGCAAGCACCGCTCAGCAATAACAAAAACATCCCTGTGTTATCAACACAAATCCAAAAGACATAGCACCACTAAGAAAATTAACTCTAGCACAGCCAAAACCACTACACAAAACTAACATTCAAGCACTTGTATTGATGAAGCTATTCTTCCAAAGCAAATGATCATTGAGATACTGATGAATCTATGTAGGCAAACACATTTTATTGAAATCTCCGGAGGACAGCCAACTTCTTCATAGCTACAGTGGATTTTATGTTCACTGTCTTGAAATCCAATTTCTCTAGTCATCTGTTCAGTTCAGCTACACTACCACCCCCCAAAAAAAAAAAAACCCCAACTATTTCAGTCTATTTCTTTCTTTTTTAAAGTATAGGGATGATACTCATATGCACATTAGCATTGCTTTCTGAAGCAATACGAGACCAGTTTTGATACATTAATTCCTTCTCATTCACATGGGGCTCTCCCCACCTCTAATACTTACGCTTGAGAAAGCAAGCTGAAACAATGTCTGTCTTTGGAGAGTGTGAATACTGAGGGAAGTAGTTTTTCACAAAAATCTCTTGCTTAGAAAGAAGTATCTAGATTAGTAGTAGCAATAGATATACTTCAGCAAAGATGTTGTTTAGCTGCCAACACCAAAGCAGCATCCAATCCTACAGGCTGTTTTTTTCAGCAGACACAGGAGGAAGCAGCTGGGTGCAGAATGGGGGTGTTCTTTATTGCCTGCAAAGCTTTCGCACCTGTATCAGTGCATCTCAGTGCTACAAAGTCATCTCTTAAGATGACTAGAAAGTCCCAATAATGACAACAGAATGGAAACGAGCAGCAGTGACACCTAGGCATGACTAGGTGTCTGTTTGGAACTAGATGCATTTCAAGCCTTCTGAAGACAGCAGGAAGCAATGTATCCCAGCAGCACACCTTCCTCGGGAGAAAGAAAGTGGTATCACTAGAGAGCAGCTGAAAAAACTGACTGATTTAGTCTGAATTATTTGGAATCCTAAGTATATTCTAGCCTGAAAAAAACCCCAATAACCCAACCCCAAAAAAGCCCTGCCTGCGGCCCCAAACTTTTTGAACACATTTGTCCTGCATATCATTGAACAAGGAAAGCAGGCTCTGAAGAATATCTATCCTGCCATACTCAGCAGCTTTACGTGCTCCAAAACAGCACTCTACTTTGCAGTTAAGAGTCTCAGAGCAGAGCTACCAAAACATTTTTCAGATGACAGAGGATGCTCTTTCCTCATGGTTTTATTGCTGCAATTACTTAGGAAAAAAAAAAAAAGATATCCTGTGATATCCATGAGCAGTGGCTTAACCACAGGAGGCTGTTCTTGACTGATGCTAGAGAGCAGCTTTTTTCCCCTATTCAAAACTATCCTTAACCTGATGTCTTTGGCAGTATGCAGCATCAGAGATCAGTCCATCTGGTAAGAACTGCTCAAACCCTCAAAAATAACTACCTCTTAACAGGAGATTAGCAATAAAGAAAAATCAAGGAAAAATATCTACTACCAGAGACATATCTAATCTATCAGAGTTCCACAATGGAATAAGACTTGCTCTCACCATACCCGTAGCATAGCCAAGTACCTATGGTTATTTGTTGCTGCTGTTTTCCAGTCAACATAACTGATGGAGGATCCGTACAGATTCATGTGGTCTTTCAGTAGACCAGTCTGGGAACACTTTTCCACTTTTTGCAGCAGACTGATGTCTCAAAACAAGCACATAGAATTTTGAGACGTGTTTTTAAAAAGACCTCAAGAAAAGACGAGGGATACACTATTTGGAGTCAGAATTGCCACATTTACATACAGTGTTAATGCACAAGGTACAAGGGAATGAATTTAATATATTCTACTGGGTATGTTTTTGAGGACATTCTTGAAAATTGTATTCACATATTATAAAATCTGGTGCTCCAGTGTGGAAGAGTTTGAGGGGAATTATCTCTGGAACTGAGCCTGTAATCGAACAGGAAAGAAATGTGAACAGCAATAAGAAGCCAATTACAAGGAAAAAAAGGGAAGCCTTGTCGCACAGACTACTGCAAATATATATCTCCTCTTAGAACAAAGCAGTCTCTGGAACTACCAGATGAGAAACTGGAAGTGAGAGAGGAAAGCAGACAACCTAAGAGGTTTAGGGGCCAGTGATGGCAGTGATGTGGATGCAGCTGAAAGCAACATAGAGTGTTTGTTAGCTCTGCATCGCTTTCAACTGTCCTTACATCCTTACAAGATCTGGGACAGCAGATAGTAATCTAAGAAGTTTTATAGTGCCTAGACCAGGCAAGAATTAATGAAAGGAAGACTTGTTCACCCAATCCACAGTAAGTCTTTAAAAACTACCGCAATAGCTTACCGTGGCTATATTTCTGAGGTATAATTGATAGCTTATTACTCCCAACCTACTGAAGACTAAAGATGCTTTCTGAGTTCAATAGGGAATGTATTCTGCAATATGAAGAAAAATTTCAGCATAGCTATATGTTACTGAGAGAAGACATTGCTCTGAACACCTAGTCACACAGTGACAAGTGGAGGAAGCTCTAAGCCTCTAGGTTAGATGAGCATGGCCCAGGGACCACCATACTTTGGAGTTCTGTGTTACCATACCAGACTTAGTTGCCATTTCAGTTCCAAGTACCGTGTGGGAATCTGACAGTACTTTAATACTATAATGGATAGATTCTTTATGCTGTGAGAGGTATAGTGTTGAAAACAAGACGCTGAAGGTGACAGAAGCATTAGACTTTTTATAATCATCAATTAAAGATGACTTTGTGTTTTGAACCTACCTGGATTTGCCAGACATCAGACTGTGCGTGCACATGTGGTGGTGGGGGCAAGAGTTGTGCATGTCACACCAGTTTTGTGGAACAGACTGAACACAGTTCAAGATTATATAAAGGAAACTTCACAGTGTTAGAGCTAAGCATATGGCCCACAGGAGGTACTGCACAGTAGTAATAATAACAACAGAAATACTTGGCTCAAATCCTAAAGGTTTAAAGACAGTCTTCACTTTTTTGCTGTAGGGAAAGACCAGGCTACACTGACACTACCTCTGTTAACAAAGTTATAAAGATTAAAGAGAAATTAAACCTTACAGACTTATTTTTCCCCTGAGGGGATGGGGAGGCTCCACACTTAAGGGGACAAGCAAACATTCTTAAGTGGAGATTACTAAGCTGGAGATGACTACAGATAAAAACCTGTGTGGTTAGTCAATCATGAGAGAGACTGAGCCGTTATTGTGATGGAGGTCATGCACAATGACAATGTGATCCGAGACCCTATCAAGTATTTTTCTAATCTGAGACAGGAGAATGAACTACATTTATATATGCATCTAGGGAGATCTCGCCAAAAACCTTGTACAGCCTTAAGTTTGCTGTGTACAAACCAGCTGAACTCAAACCTGAGCAGACACAAAGGAGAGTTTTTACAGTAACCGACAAGACATAGAAGAATAAGGAGAGCTTGGGCTGTTTAGCATAAGCAAACAAATGCCAAAAGAATTTTAAGCAAGTAGTGAGAAGTGTTACATAGCTCAAGGATAAGATTGCATTAGATCATGCCACAAAAACATTAGAGACTAATGATGAATGAGAACTTCCAATCTCAATGCACTGATGAGCATTAGAAGTATTGCAACATTCTTCTAATAAACTAACAGGAGAAAATAAAACAATGTAGTTGGAGAAGTCTCTTACATTGAGCTTTAACTCCTATAAACACTACAGAGCTGACTGGAAACATAAAGGACTAGAACCAACTGCACTGAAGATTGCTTTTAATACTATATTCTTCGTAGATCACTCCAGGGTTCCTTACATTTAGTTACTGACATCTACACAAACTAAGCCAGAGATCAGATGTATGTGATCACACTGGATCCTTTTATTTGTCAAAAGGAAGTAGACAAAGTTTATCTCAGTTATTACAAAGGTCACTAGGGAAAGAAAACACATGAACTTTCCTCACAGCGTTATTAAGAGCCTATGCCATTATGCAGTGAAGTACACGGCTTCTGTGTACTTCTGTAGCTTCCATAAACACTGTGGTCTTGTGTCTGAAACGCAGAGCACTGTAAACAAAAAATGAAGAGCAGCTGATGTATTTCTGCAGTTAGAATAGAATATTTCAGTCAGAAGGGACTTACAAGGATCATCTAGCCTAACCGCCTGCAAGTTTTCAGTAGAAAACTTCAATTTTAATAGACCCACAAATGTGAAAAGCTTACATACTCTAGTCTTGTCTTCTAAGTTTTCTATTTAGATTTCAAAAGTGAAACAAATTCACTTTCCAGCTGAAAGCATGCAACGCTATCAAAATACCCAGCCGGTAACTGAAAGCACTGAATGTTCCTACTATGCAATGCGCTGAAGCAACACCAGAAGACATATCTTTCCAGGAATTCCTCAGTGATGAAAAGGAGTCAGTGTTTTCAGAAATGAGAACAAGTTGCAACAGGTAGAAAACTAGTTCCATGGCTAATTCTTGATAACTCATAGGCGGAAATAGTGAAGTACAAATATATCAGAAAGCTGAAAAAGCACCAGATCTCTACAGTTTGACATAACATAAACAAAGCAAAGTATAACTCTAAGAAGCAGAGTGCAGAACACATGCTAGCTAGTGACACAAATTGTGAATATCCAGGATCTTTCTACCACAATTTTGTGAGAAGAGTAAAAAGCCTCCTTCAAATAAATGCATTGTTTGACACCTATATATTAAAATGACACCACTTTAAGTTTCTTATGTACAGAAGCAGACTACCCACAAACACACATGGCAACACTGCAACAGCACTGCAGATTTATAAAGCTTCTCCTGCGGTTGACAGCATGACTTAAAACTCAGTTAAGACTACAGACTGTAACAAAAGTATGCTGAATAGCTAAACAAATAAAGTTCTGAACAACATCAGAAGTGTTCCTGTCCAGCTGAGTGTAGGAGGCAACAGTTTCCACAAAAAAACATTTCTGTGGAGAATGTTTGCCACGTACTTTTGGCTACTTGCCATACATACTGTAAGCACCCCCACCATGTTTCTCAATTGGTTGCCTTCTGCCTACTCAAATGCAACTTGGGCAGCAAGAATAAAATAAGTGGCATCAAGAGCACTGAACACATTAGAATTCTGTGAAGCTTGCAAGTTGCCCTACTTGGTTTCTCTCTCCTACAAACAGAAGAGTTTTCCAAAAAGGGAAGAGTCAGGAATTTCTTCTGAAACCATCCCATGTGTAAGATGTGTTAACATGCTATTTCTGCCAAAGCAGAAGAAAAGATAGTACAGCAAAACAGAAGAAGATGGCAAGAGCAGACAAAACGATAATCCACATGCAGAACATATGGACAAGACTTCATTAAAATGTTCAGTTCATCTCAGTGCAGAATTACTTTCCGATACTCCGAAGGATTTAAATCCTTGAAGTTTCTTTTATTATGTAAGTATCACATCTCCTACAAAGGCCACGACAGGACAGTTACTTCACAGAATGGTCATAAAAATCACAGAATTGTTAAGGTTGGAAGGGACCTCTGGACATCATCTGGTCTAATCCTAATGCTCAGAATAGGACCAACTAAAGCAGATAGCTTAGGGCCTTGCCTAGCTGGGTATAACAATCCTATTGCCTGGATAATCTCACCTTCTCTAATTATGGCTGGACAGTCAACTCTTGACTGGGAGATGCTCAAGGGGACCACTTGAAAAAGAGTGCCTCTTGAAAAAGAGATACCTGGATTTCATTAGGACCCAAAGCAATAGGGTGTAAAAGCATTTTAATTTTAAGAGACTGCTACATACAGAAAAAGTTAGCCAGACCGCCATTCTTACCAGCTAGCAGATGGAAGACTGAGCATAACTTCTGGCTAGGAGCTATCATCCACTCCCTTAAACCATTCACCACAAAGCTTACTTGCCCTTTAACCATACAGGATGGAGTTTCATGTTTTAGGTCTTCTGGATTCTTTCTGAAGGAGTTGCTCAACTGGCCAAACTGATGAACAAAGGTCTTCACTCTGTATTTGTTTGGCCTAACACACAGTGATCCTTGAGTCATGGCTCCATAAGTCTCAAAAAGATAAAGGCACCTAGTTTGTATTTCAGACACTAGGGGCAAAATTCAGTTTGCAGTTTGTATTGGGCTTGCATGGCAAGGTTTTGGTAGCAGGGGGACTACAGGGGTGGCTTCTGTGAGAAGCTGTTAGAAGCTTCCCCTATGTCTGACAGCCAATGACAGCCGGCTCCAAGATAGACCCACTGCTGGCCAAGGCCAA
>VYXH01002582.1:253689-271727 GCA_013397275.1 Burhinus bistriatus | reverse complement strand
TCCCCCCCCCCCCCCCCATCATTTTGCATGCTTTTCAAGATGTCTGGTATGTGGTTAAAATGGACTCAGATGATGTTCAATAGTTTTATGAATTACAATGTTATGCACTGGAGATTTAATCCTGAGTGCTGTAGTCAGACCCTGTGTGATCTGACGTAATATTCCTAAGTTAAAGAATGCATTTATTATGCCATTGTTCAATTACACACGGAGTAAAAACTAGGACTGTCAAATCCATTCATTCTATTTTAGATTATTTTTAGCTTTTCATTTTAGGATTGTGAAGTGCTATTTGCATTTACTTACACATCCATCTAGTTTACACTAGAACAGTGTAGGGCATGCCTCTGTCTTAACTTTTTAGAATTTCTAGTCCCTCTGAAATGAGTTTACATTTCTGGTACAATTTGAAGTTACACTAAAGAGTGAAGTCAGAAATATTTTAAGGAAACATTAAACAACCCGCAAACACAGTGCTTTTGACAGAGGTGTTGAGGAGAATGTGTTTTGTCTATATGGTGCGTAAAACCGCACAGTCAAATCCAAGATTCGCTGAATTGGTGGTAATATTCCTACTGACTTAATGGGATCGAGATTTCACATTTGTGTAGGGCAAAGTCCCGCCAGTATTAATGGTGCTATTGGTGGCTATGCCAAGCTGTTAAAAGAGAAAGTTACCAAATCAAGACAAAAATGTCAAGGTCCGTTATGGCTAGCTAAAAATTATATTCTAATAAATTCCAATATATGAAGCAAGTTACTTTAGTATTACTTGGTAGATGTGACGGCAGAAATGTATCCCTGAATAGGCCATTCATACCTGATCCCAAGGAAAGCTTGGATATTCCGTTTCCACTGTATGTGGACACCAGGTAGCATCCTGCCCGGAGGGTACCCTCTGCAGGCTTTCCTGAACATTGCCCATCCTGGGCAAGTTATCGCTTCACACAACAGTTTTTTCTGACCGCGGATGTTCTAATAGGAAATATTCATAGATGCAGTCTGGATGACTAAATTTCAGCTTGATTGAGGGCTTTGTCTGGCTAAATTACGGACATTGGAGTAATTATTGGGATAGTTTTTTGTGTGCCTTAACAAAGGTGGTATAATGTTATTTTACACCTGCCTTTGGCAGGAACTTTTTTCCTGTTTGCAATTACACGTAGTCAAAGCAATTTCCTTCTCTAGCTATGATAATCCTATGAGTAGTTTTGCTAACAAAAAGAGCATTGAAATAAACCCTAGTTTTTTCTGAGGTATACCATCAGGGGGCCCTTTCAAACTGCATCAGTCAAACAAAACCAGCTGCTTCAGTTCTACTCCATGAACAAGACAAGTCTTATTTGCTGCTTCAGTTCATCACTACAGTGAATTTGTTTACCTAACCATGCACGGTGAACGAGAGGACCACTAATGCAGAAAGTTAGTGTTAGCTCATCAATTATGATTGTATTTAAGAGAGACTTTCGGTTCTTAGAAATGTATTATATGGGCCAAAATAGCCCATCTGAATCTGAAATATTCTGTTTGCTAAACGAGTAGTTTTGTTTGAATAACTACAGAAAAAAAATTACATGTAGTTCAGTTTGCCTTGCGAATATTCATAGTCATCCACGAACCATATGGCTTTCTTACCTCTCAGAGAGAAATATCTCTCTGCATGGCAGATACAGTATGTCAACAGCTATGATCAAATATAAGTAGAAGTGGGCATGGATGAATCAGAATCTCTTTTAAAGTCGACCTGTTGGAGGCCACAACTTCTCATATTTCAGTCCATATATATCTCCATTATAGAATTATATTTCCCAAAACAGATTATAGTTCATCATAGCTACTTTCTGTTGTAGGGGCCAAAATGATTCATTAAAGTAAAATAAGTACTCTTCCCATGATATTTATTTAGGAAATGTCAAGTAGCAGTTTATTCATTTAGTACACGCTCAGTTGTGATGAGAGGATGGAAATCACTGCAGTTAGATTTCTCAATCAGTGTTTCTACGCATGCATATATATTTGGTCTCACTTCGTTTTTATCTGTTTCTTACCGTACTTTCCTAAATACTTCTTGTGTGCATAAAATTTCCTTATCTTCCACGCATTTTCATTCCACCTTTGTCACATTTCTCTGTCCTTGCCAGTTTTGAAAATGAACAACAAATAGCTTCCAGTATGGTATTGGCCTTTAGCCCTCTTATTTTTTTTGTAGTTTTATAACCATATATTCTTACGACCTAAAAAGACTTTCTTTCCACTTTTGGTAGTAAATGCAGTATACATCTGCAGTTAGCAGAGATGCATGAGGTATGCTATAGATGAAGGCTTTTATCTCACAAGGGGAGTCAGTGTCTGTTATCTTCAGTAGATGCTGCTACCACTGTGTGTAGATAAAGTAGATAAGTTGACAGTAATGAAACATGTCAAAAATATGGTCAGATACATACATAAATCCAACAAGGCAAAAATCAGTAGTTTCGAGATTCAGAGTGTGCATATGCATAAATAACAGAAAGCGAAGTATACACCAGAGCTCTCTATCTATCCATAACTTCCCAGCTTGGGTCCTTCATAGCTTCTCCTTCTCCACCCAAAATCCTTCCAGCACTCTCAATTGTCTATCTTCCATCTTAAATACTGTCTTTAGAAAGTAAATTTGTTACGTCAAAGGAAAGAAAAACATCTTAGGGTTGTCAGATAGAGCTGAGCTCAGTTTGAACACAAAGGTTTTTGCAAGCCAAAGTTTATTCTAGCAAATGTAAAGGTTAAGTCTTGATAACAAAGTTGAAAACAGTTAGGAAAGTGTAAAACTAAGAAACATAAATTTAGGGAAAAATTGGACACCAGTTTCTTGTGTAGTGGTCATTTAAGGTGTCTCTGATGATACATATTTCATCTTGGAAGCTGAGAGGCTGCTCGAGCGGTGTTCAGCCTCCGGAGTGCTGCCTTTCAGAGGGAACAACTCTCCTGCGTTGCCCCGGAGGGGTAGCAGGTCAGTGCTGAGAATAACAATTCAAACCATTTTTTTTTTTTTGTACCACGTCCTTATTATCTTTTTTCTTTAATTTAGGTGATACTGTATTTTTAATAATCCCTAAAGTGTGGGGGAGAATGCAAATTAAATGTTTAAGCTTGTCTGAAATCTAATTGCCCTTAGCATGCCAGGGTTTTTTTAATATGTTGATTTCCTACATGAAATTTTTGTGCATTGGAGGTCAACTGAATTAATTTTCTGCGATTCTTTACTTCTTGACGGTATGATTTGCATTGTAAAAGTTTTTAATGCCTTAATACTGTTATGCAAATTACATATCATAAAATATCAGCAAAGTCTCCAGCAATTCTCCTAGTTTCACCACGGGATAGGCTGGTGACTTTTCACAGAAACCAAATACGGTATTATTAATGATGCAGAGAATCAACTTAGCCTTTAAGGAAACTTCGTCCAAACCATTTCATGCTTACATGGTCATTTTTAGAGCTCGCGCAGCTGCAGGGGTATAGAAGTATGTTACTGTATTGTTGTGTGGTTTACTGGCAGTGAGGAGTAGAAAGAACTTCCCAGCTTTCACGCCTGCCTTCTGCTTTCACAAGTAGCCTATAAAAATACCATTGAACAAATAGCTTCCATTGCCACAAGTGGGACGTTATTTTTGACCCTCTTTTTTCCCCTGAATGGCAGACAGTAGAGGGAGAATCTCAAGTAGTTACTACTCCTTTTATTTCTTATAGACTAATGTAAAAATTCATGGGGACAGAAAAAAACCCAGAGGATCTTCCACATTCTTATTGATTTATGGCTTTATAAGTCATTGGGATATAAAGCTACAAAGCGTAAACACTCTTACTCTATCGAATTTGTCTAAACAGAGTTCAGGTAAGATAAAAGATGGCACTTTTGTTTCATTCATACACAGTGAAATTCTTTCCAAAGAGCATCAGTGTAAGGCCACCTTTATCCTCTGCGCAACAGCAGATTTCACTTAAACGAACAAATATATTCTTTAGTTTTAGAGATTGATAACAATTATCTTCCCTGATGAGCAGAAAGGAGGGCAAAGCTTGCTTTTCTTCCTTTGATTTACTTCCCTTGATCTTGCAGCCTTTCAAATCCTGCTTAGTTGAAGCTACAGGAAGAATCTGGGCCTTTTTTCATGCTAGAAAAGGAAATGAAAAAGCACAATCAAGTTTCTTGAAAAGACTATGTATCTGTCTGAATTCTTTATCATACCCTTAACCAGGCTTCCTCAGGATAACGCGATATAGAGGAAATAATAGGTAGGCTTAATAATGCTAATTTGTTTTTTTTTTTTTAAATTGGGGCATGAAGACATCGCATAGCAAGAAGATGTTGCGTACCAGTAAGAAGTATTAATAGCCTCTAGCTGGGAAGACTTTGGGCTCCCATTGGTAAGAGTGACACAAGGTTCACCTTCCCTCTGAAGGAGAATTCAAGCCCCTCTGATGTTCCCAGCCCTTTTTGGCTGCAGGACACAAAACTGATCTTTTCTTTGATGGCGACTGGTGGCTTTGTTATCTGGCAACTGGCCTGTGTTTTGGCTATTTTGGGGTTATCTTTGCCATAATGTTTTACTTAAAGGTAAGACATTTTAAGAATGTGATTGTTAAGTGTTCCTGTTATACATTGTATATACTGTAATTTGATTTTTATTTCAGTCTCAGATTTTGATCTCACTCATTTGAGGGTCTGTTTACAAATGGTGTCATTTAGGAATAGCTACTATAGTTTGTATCCATACTGCAAATGTCCAAAATTAGTTTTTAGAGCAAGGTAAATTATTGGATTTAAGAGAAAAACTCCGGTATTTGAGAGATTAATTTTAAAATAATTAATGTAAGTGATGTTTTCTTAGTAGCTTAACAGAAATTTAAATTTACTCATTTTCTTTCTGAAATTCAAATGGATAAACAGGACTGCTGCTTTTTTCCCATAAATTTTAGTAGGCTGAGAACTCAAAATGTTACTCCTAGAGTGGGCATGGCTTCTTCACAACACACAGTTTATTTAAACTGCAATATACTAGGATTTGTAGATCAGAGTGGTTTTTGTCACAAGTATCTGCAGTTTATAGCCTTATATGCAGAGAAGGCAGCAGTACATCTGAAAATGCAGCATTGCTTTTGCTGCCAGTCCTGAAATGCATTGGATTCTATAGTGTCTCCCAGCTCCATGCGCGTCAACTGTTATTCATTATGCAAGCGGTGAGTATATCAAGTGAGGTGTTTCAAAAGAAATTATTTTGATGAAGTTGAAGAGGAGTGCAATTAATTACGATATCCTGTACTTTTATAATAATATGGATGGTACGTAATTTAGTAACAGTTTTCTTAAATAGTAATTTAGAATTTACTACTCCAAAATCTTAATGTATATGACACTTCTAAAAGAGAAAGCTTGTCTCTATGTTGTTTTTCAGCCTCATTCCTCCTTCTGTAAAGTGATGTATTCTTATATTGCACTGACCTTTCTTAGGAAAACTTCAACTGTCTACACGTCAAGATTTCATCTGCAACGAGATTTAGAAAGTTATATATTACTTCATGAATTCAAAGTCACATACACCAGCCTTTGAAAATAATGAAACAGATGACCGAAGCATTGTAACAGATCTAAATAGTTAAATTCAATAGTTTGACAGCTTTTTATCTTTCTTTTCAAATTAAGAAGTGACAGATTAATTTTGGATGCTTCCCAAAGTTTTTCTCTTTTTCCTCCCTAAAAATGTTTCCCTACAGCTAAAATAAATTGTTAAAGGTTAGATAAATCAGTGGAAATATTCTTACGTCCACCAATAAAAGATCTCCTATAGTAATGTGTGTTTATTCTTGAGCTCATTTATAGTGCAGTTAATGCTCTTTTAGATTGTTTGGGTTTGAGTTTTCTTTTTGACATGCATTTCATTCTTTTTCTTAATTATTGTATTTGAAAACAGCATTTTCATTTTATGGTGCTTTTGGAGATTGTACATTCCTTAGTAAATGTCTCATCTGATACATTAATATTTTTAACATGTACTGTGCTTACGATTTAGAGCAGGGGGGAAGTCACTCTCAGATACTCCTTGTCATGGATAAATTATGAAACACCCTTCCTTTGCTAACCAGTGCCAGGTCTCTGATCAATTCCCTGTGATTTTCTATTTCTTTTTCCTTTCCAAAATTGTCGTGAATTGCTGTCCTAAAAATGATGCAGAAAGAGCAAAGTACAAAGCTGAGAAGTGCGGTGGATGTCAGGCTGTAGAATGCTGCTTTGATCAATAAAACAGAAAAGTTTCTCCTATATAACTGTATCACATTCAGACTGCAACCTCTTTCAGGAGCTTTCCTGACATCTGCTTGTAGGTAACCTTCCATTTGGTTGCATACCCAAGTAATGTAATACACTTTATTTTTCTTTTCAGTTTTTTTAGAAGGATAACAAATACCTTTTTCAAACTTCCTTTAGTAGAATATTTTGTGTGTGTTTATTGATTTCTTTAAATTACACTGTTATTTAAAAACTTTGTGGTATGCTTACTAGTTTGATGGAATTTAATTTAAAATCTTCTGACAAATGTCCATCTGTTACTCCGCTGCATGTACATGGACACTCAGACTTAGCAAACTAAATGTGATGCCCGGGAACCAAGAGAATGTGTGAAGCCTTACGTTCTGATTACAGTCTTGAAATGAAAGATAACATTTTGCTTCACTGCTTGGAAGATTAGTGCTCTAGGTACAGCTTGTCGTGTTAACATTTGTGTTTTCCTGCACTTCTTAATGTTGCAGTGTCTCAGCTGAAGGGTTAGCAGATGCCAAGAGCAAGCCCAAGTTGATGTTGGGAAAAAGGGAAATTATTATGGGGGGGTTTAGGGAAACATCATGATGCTGCTTGACACCAGAAGAAAATGATCAAGGATATAGATGAAAGTGTCTGAATATAACAGTGAAGAGATCCTAATAGGGCAGTACAGGGGACGACTGTTTTGGTTGTCTTGTTCTGGTTTACGTGTAAGGGGCAGGAGCAAGCTGCATAACATCTCTTTTTTGAGTTGTCTTACACGTTTCACAAACTGCATCATGAAAGACTGACAGACTTAAATATTTTCCTGTATACAAGGTAAAACTGCACAGACTATAGAAACAGTCATCAGCATCGTATAATTCATCTCGCTATGTAAAAATGTACAGAAGAGGCTCAGCTGATGTGAGGTAGCTGCCAGGCTGCGTTAGGAGTGTTCTTTACTTGGAAAACAGATTACCCATAAAATGGGGTAAAAACAAAACAAAACAAAACAAAAACTTGTCACCCCCCCCGAAGTCTTTTACTGCAAGAAAACATTATACCAATTTTAATTTCAGTTACATAATTCCACGTAATGATGAATAAAATTTTCCTCTCTTTTTCAACATCTTTCATGGGCCTGGTCCAAGTTACCCTGAAGAAATATCTTACTCTTGACCAATGGAACAATTTTTTCCTACATTTCTGATTTTGGAGCACAAGGAACAAAGTATTCTTGGCAGCCAGGCTGTTCCCGTGTGAATTATCTTCTGAAAGACACCAGTGTGATCATTAGTCTTCATTTTTTTTCAGAGCAAAACATAAAAATGCCTTCTCCAGCCTTGTCCTCCCTTTGTAAATATGTCCAGGTCTTGTAATCACTACCACTGGCAAAATCTCATCTGAAAGATTTGCAGGAAGTACCAAAATAAACAGCAATGTATGTGCATGCAAGATGTCCCAGTTATGAAAGAATGATGGATACACTGAATTACTACTCAGTAAAAATTTCTTGATGCATTCCCTTTAAAACTGTCTTGATGAAAATTTACTTTACATCCAGTACTACTCTTTTTTGGCTATAGCTACTAATACTATATGTGGTTTGATCTAGAGGATTTTGTGGTATTCTTCTTAATTGATTGATTTTTCATGTATCGTTTTAAGACAAATCTGTGCCAACCCATATACCAAAAACCTATTAGAAAAATCAACTCTATACATAAGCAACAAATTGTGATTATACTCAAGCATTTATATATCTTCCACAAAGGAGAGCGGAGAAGGAGTTAGATTGCACACCTAACAGTAACTTTTCAACATCTTTAGTATCCTTAGATTTCACAGAAATTTAAAGAGTAATTTAAATATTCCCACAGGAAAAAAAAAGATAAAAGAAGTGACTAAAGTATTATAAAATAAAATCAAACAAAGTGGAAAGTCAGAAGATAATATAGAATTAATAATATGAGCAATAGCAAATTAGTATTCATATAGTCATGATGAAGATGAAACTATGAAACTCTTTTCCATATGGAGGCAGTTAATTGTTCCTAAGTATATGGAAAAGCTCATGAACTGAAAGACTAAAACCGAATAGAACTGATTCCTGTAAAAATCAAAATATGATTATAATGTCGTTTAGTCGTTATGTATGGAATTGTTTTCTTCCTCACATGTGACTTAAAATTTTTATTCAGACATCAATGAAAAGACTTTCCTGGAATGTTGCCTGTTGTCAACAGGAAACAACAACATCTTTCTGAATTTCCTTGATAACAACATTTTCGTTGGTTTTTTTTCCACAGCGGACTACTTGGAAATTTCAGCTGGTGCTGAAGTGATATATTCGTGAATTCACTTAAAAATACCCTCCCCGTGCGTTTATGCCTGAACCTGGGCCTTCACTTAGTTTCTTGGTGCAGTAAAAGGGGCCGACTGAAATCTGTTTCCATTTGTGGTTTGGCCCCTATGAAAATGGCAGGCGTGTGTCCGCTTTACCTCTGCTTGATTCTGTCTCGTTTGAGTGAGTCGGAGGGTGAAGGAGAAAGCAACATCCTCGCTTTTGACAGGAGGAAACATTTTGATAGCACTGGCTTGCGCTAGCGACTAAATGCCATTGGGCTCCGTTAGGGCCCAGCACCACTTGAGGTGCCTTAGCATCTCCAAGACGCCCATGCAGACCTGGCTGGTACAACGAAGCCTGGCCAGAGTCCAAGCCAGGGGCAGCCGGCACCTCTTGGAGCTCCAGCTGCCCAGCATGGCCTTCCGCTGCCACTGCTGAAGAGCTCAGGGCCACGTTAGGGACTTCAGGTAGTCACCTTTCTGCCCTTCAGCCACTGCTCCAGAAAGGTCCCATGTAACACATGTGCCACATCTGCCAACTTGATATGTATCTGCCAGCCTCAGATATCTCAAGGTTTCCCAAATAACACCAGGCACCCGTTTGCAAGCAACCAAATCCTGCCCTAGGCATGTGGTGCCATCGCACTCAGGGGAGCTGTGTGAGAGGCTGTACCTAACTGTAAGCATTGACTTTGATGGAAAAAAACTTCACAGGGAAAACAAATTTAAAATGAAAGGATCCTAGAGATTTAAATGCATTCCTGTTTGTTATTTGATATAATAAAGGAGCACACATAAAAGTGTTTTCCAGATATGCTTGGAGAACGTTGTGCTGCCTGTGTGCAAATTTGAGCTGTCAGTTGCTCAGGCTTCAGCTTATTTGTATTTAGTTTTCACAAATTAGCCTACTTTCCAGTGGAATCCAGCCATCTCAAATATTTGAAATGTCTGAATTCAACCATTGGAGTTACAGGTGAAGAAGGAAGGTTTTGCCACCAAATTCGGACCTGGTTTTTAGGTGCCAGCTGGCGAAGGCATTCCTAAGGACACACCTTGCTGTGAGCAGGGCTTTTGGTTTCAGCATCGTATTTGGGCTGTGTCATTCCTCAGTTCTTTTCATTGTGGCCTTACCCAGAAGGAGGGACTTGAATACATTAACTCTTTGAGCGAAGTGTGCTTAAAAACAAATGAATCACCTAATTTGGACAGAGCAAGTATGGGCATTTTCAAGTCATAAAGAGCAAAGACTGCCTACAACGGAAGCTGTATTTTTGGTTTCACTATGTCATATATAAGCAACTAAGCTATGTTCCTGTTTTTGTTGTGATGGAAAATTGGGCAACAGCATTTTCTTTCTGTTCTTGCTCTTGTCAGAAAAGTAGCCAAATACCCCCAAAACACTGGGTTGGGGTATCGGTTTAGTGGTGCCTGAAAAGAGCGCATCACCAAGTTATTCTCCCCAAACTTTGCAGTCTCCTTTGTTTGATAGCCTCCCCTTCCATCGATGACCACTGAAGGTGTGCCAGGTGGCCGAGACCAAGACTTCACCGCACGGGGTGCCATAGCAGCACTTGACCTGCCTCTGTACCATTGATGAATGTACCACCTTTGGGGCTTCTGGCTGACTAGAAGTTGTCTGCAAGTGGGCAATTCCATTTTTTTGTGGTGTCAGTGAGTTGCCCATCTCTCTGAACTTACTGTGAGCTGCCCCAGTCACCAGCATGATGGGAATTACTGGAGTATTTTGGGCCATTCCTTTACTGGCATCAGAGAGACCTGAAGGAGATGCCTGCGGGGAGGGCACCTGAACATTGCTGCCTTCTCCATCCAAGATGATGTCTTCAGGCCATACTAACGCTGAGCAGCATATCATGTTTCACTCCCAAACCACAACTGCAAGCTCTAAAACTCACCCTGCTCGGATACTGACTTCCCTTCAGGTAGTAGCGTTTGGGAAAACTGCCATCAGCACTCCTCTCTGCTGATCTCCAGTAAGGACCGAGAAGGGGGACAGATTTAGTGTTTATCCTGATGAGCAGGGCTGCATGTGCTTTTCCATCATTTTTAGAAATTTCCTTTCAAAGAGCTGACAATGCTTGATCTATTTTAAAAACTGCTTCGAAGATGAAATTATTTTTGGTCTAAATGAAATCAATAAGCAGTATTAAATATAAGATAAGGCTTAAGTGAGCAAAAAAAATATCCAGTGACCCTCAGTATTTATTGCATGTGTCAGGGCTGGTGTGACAACCTTTATTAGCTAATTAATATCCCCTCTCTGTAAAGCAGACAGCTTACTAAAACTGACAAAAGCTCTCTCTGAAGTCCTTCAAAGACAGGTGCAGGTGTGGTGTCTCCTCCTTTATTCCAGTTCCCCTTCCTCCTCTGGGGTCCCTGTCCTGGACCTTCTCTCCCTGGCTTTCTCAAGTGCATCAGGAAATCTTCCCAAGCCTGGTCCGTGTAGCCCACCGTGAAGTCAGGTGCTGAGAAAATCCTGATTTGCGCCTCCCTCACCTGGGCTGTTATGAACTCCTCCCTGCTGGTACTGCGCCGTTGAGCTCCGTGGGCACTGCCGTGTGTAAAGTGATGCTCCTGCCTTGCCTTACGGAGATCACCTTTCCTCTACCCCTGCCCTCACAGTCAAAGGTCTCGGAGCAGATTGGATTTTCCCAACAGAGAAGCATTTTTAAGTTCTTTATGAAAATTAATGCAGCTCTCCCTTGCTAGCTTTCCCCCCGCCTAATGCTCTCTCTTTGCTGTCTCCTTGCCTCACCATTATAATTCTGATGTTGTTTGTTCTTTCATTTGCTGTATTGAATATTTTCTGAAATAAATAAGAACGTTGCTTACATCTGTGGATACTGCTGGTCCCATATGTATAGTACTAGGAAGTGTTGCCTAGCAAATTCTGTGAATCTTGATGAAATATGTTAGCTCCTTTTCATAACTTGCATCAGTTATTTCTCACAGTATTTTATATATTTTACATGCTTTTGTGATCCTGATTTTAAAGGAAAGAGAAACTGTTGTCAAGTAGACTCATGGACTGGATTCCTTCTTTGAGACTTTCGTTGCTGGACATGAGATTTCTCTGAATAAATGTGTTTGTTGTAGCTGCCTCCATCTGGGCAGAAACTAGTGGTTACTGGTACTTTTTGATTGCCTGGGTGGTGAGTGGAGTGAGATGGGCAGCCCTAAGGGGTGATGCAGCCTCTCCCTAAAGCAGATCAGCTGCATCACACCTGAGAAGTGCCAGCTATCTCAACACTGGAGCTTGGGATGACTGGCTCAGAGGCGGATTTCTATTCTAAAGGATGTATATATTGGTATGGTGAATTCCATCTGGGAAATTTACAGATAGTCTATTTTTTAATACATTCCAGTAGAATTTTGGGCATACAGTTAAACAAATCTTGAAGGAATTAATCTTTTAGTTGTAGTTTCTCACTGTTGCTTGAGATGCTTTTAAAGTCAGCATCTATCCATAAAGACATCAGAAATAACTGATTTTTCATTAGTGTAAGGCTGCATTCGAGCTCACTGTTCTCGGGCATTGAATTCTACAGGAAGTTAAAAATTGTGTCATAACACTGCATTAACTTTGAGTTGTCTGTCCTGCCTCATACACACCCTTTTTTCATAGCAGAAGAAGTCTGATTTAGAGTAGTTCCAGACAGGAAAGGTTGGGGTTCGTGGCTTTTTTTTTTTTCTTTCTCTCTTTTTTTTTTTTTTTTTTTTTAATTAGTAAATACATTTTGCCTGATATCTTGAGATGCTTAGTGATTCTATTCTTTGCTGAGCAACAGGAGGTTAAGATGTAGAAAAAGGCTGGTTTGGAGCTTATTTGGAACATGCCAATAATAGCAGTTGTTGGTAACGATTCTGTTCCTTATAAGTACATGACATGCTCCTTTTCTCTTGTGATAGAAGCTTTAAATGTTAGTAGCCAGGAAGTACCAGCATTCTAATTGCTCCCTGTAGTTAAGTACATAAAAATATCAGAGGCATAAAATACTTTGGCATGAAAAAAAGTAGATGGGTAAAGAAATAGGGTAAAGAAAGAGGGTGCAGTTAAGAATTGAGGAATATAAAGCAGAGGCAAAAGTGTCTACTTGGAATATCTGATATTGCCTTTCTTCAAGCTTCAAGGATCGATGAGGGAAGTTTCGCAGTCACGTAAGAAATGTGTTTGTGTTCTCTCACCAACTGCGTTTGAACTGGGGAGCTTTGTTCTCCAAGTTGGTCCTTTTAACATGAAGATTTTTCAGTTCCAGATAGTTGTGGTGCTGGTTTCAAAATGCTAAAAAGTGGAAAGCCCTACAGTGACCTGGAAACGCCAGCTCCTTCCATAGTGCTCTTGGAATTTATGCATCCTGCATTTACTTGGCGGATCTGCTATCCATTTCAGAAGTGGCAACACGGCACTGTGCTGCCTTTAACTTATCCCAGGGTTAAAATAACAAAACAAATAAAAAGTAACAGAAGAATCTCATTCTTTTAGAATAAGAACAATTCTTATGCATTTTAATTCCGGCTGAACTTAGTTTCACATTTTTGTGAATTAAATCTCCTGCTGACCATTAGAAATTTAAAGAGAAAATTGCTGTTGAAACTGCATGTGTAGTCAAAAAAGTTATGCTTCCAGAATCCTGCTAACGTAAAAGTGATAAATTGCCAGTACACATTATGCACATCATTGTACACATACCCATTATCTTTGTCAGTAGCAGATATATCCGACAATTTTCAAGGTTTTTAAAAATTACTTTAATGAAATTAAGCGCTTATTGTTGGGATTTAAAAGCATGTAAAATTCGGTTTTACCAATCTGCCCACTCTAGTATTTTTAGAAGTGATACAAAGTTACTTTCAAACTGAGTCAATGTTAGAAGGTTTCAACTGGAATGCTTGGAATGGTTCAGAGTGAGACTTTATTTTATACGTAAAAGTAAAAAAATATGCAACACATTTCATATTTGGATGCTTGTAATGCCTAAAAAAGCCCTAACAGATATCGACGTTGCTCCATATGAAACTTCTGTAAGTCATCTCGAGTTCAGCATCCTCAACAGGAACATGTTCATGTGTAAATATAAAGCCTTCTCTCTTGTCCTGTAAGCATGAAATCAAATCAATTTTTGTGGTTCTGTATTCAAAAGGCTTTAGAATAGATCCCTAAACATTTCTATTATTAGAAAGTCCCTCCGGAGACCCTGTATGCTTTGTGTTTAAGCTGCATGGGCAGGTTACATTTTTTTTGGTGTCCAACTGATTTCTAAATGGTTTTCTGTTGCTTTTGATTATTGACTGTTTAGTTTAGCATAGTTCTGCAGGGCACTGAGGAAAAAGAAGATAATTGTGTAATACAGATAGGACTATTCTCCCTCCAGTCCTCATCAACACTATCATTATCAGTGGTATTCTAATATTGTAGAATCATAGAATGGTTTGGGTGGGAAGGGACTTTTAAAGATCAGGTAGTCCAACCCCCCTGCCATGGACAGGGACATCTTTCACTAGATCAAGTTGCTCAAAGCCCCATCCAACCTGACTTTGAACACTTCCAGAGATGGGGCATCCACAACTTGTAAGTAAAATAAATTTTTTTATTCATAAAATAACAGAAATAAATAGTTTATAGATTAACTATGCATAGATGTATAAATGGCATAAAATTGTATAAAATGGATAAATTAGATGTAAGCATAGATAAATAATACTTGTAGGGAAGATAACGGTAAATTTTTTCTTCTACACACCTGTAGCCTGTATGCATTGTCACCATTCAGGCAGTAAATTCTTCGGTTAAAAATGTTTCACTGCACTTTTGTATAAAGTTCATGTGCAAGGCATGTTGGTGTTTTCTGCTAAGTTATTAAATGTTACAGCTGTGTGCATCACTGTCTTTGCTTCCGTCAGACTCCTTTTCACTTCTCTGTGAGCATAAATGGTGACTTCTGAAAATCACATTCTTTATGACCTTTGC
Source organism: Burhinus bistriatus (assembly GCA_013397275.1). NCBI lineage: Eukaryota > Metazoa > Chordata > Aves > Charadriiformes > Burhinidae > Burhinus > Burhinus bistriatus. Next base: position 257,115 of record VYXH01002582.1, on the reverse strand, counting down.
TGTAATCAGCTGTGCAATCTAGCTACAAATCCTTGGGGTACCATTTATGTCAGAATCTAAAGGTGGTTGTCTGCCTGTATATGAGGGGATTCAGCTGCATCAACTCAGACATCCGGTGCCTTTTCAGAAGCCCTAAGTTATTCCACGTGGCTCTCAGGTATGAGGCTAAGGGACTCCAGCCTTTCTTAGGTCCTGTGTAATGTCTCCCAGCCTCAGCAGAGCTCTTGAGTAAATAGGCAGCCCCAGAAGTCATTAGACACCGGTACTTATGCACTGGCTCGATCCCTACATGCCTAAGATCCCACTATAGTGCACAGAGATCTGGTCAGTACAGTGAGGGCAACAGAGAAGTTCAGCTCATCAGCCACACTGTGTGTGCAGTAAGCTTAAGCATCCTGTGGTATTTCAGATGCTTTAGGTCATCTGAGACACCTGCATGGGCTAGAACTATATTGTAGGGGCTACAGAGGGTGCATGTTCTTTAGAAATGGTAGCTGGAGGTTAGGCATGATATCTAAGAGCACCTGCAGTGACACTAGCCACTGGTATGTGAGCACCTGAATTGAGCCCGCAATCATAGGCCCCGTTGGCTGTACTAGAGGCATAGGCACATTAATTTAACGTAATTTTCTTGTATAGCTATTTGCCTGTGGTAACTCAAGACTTCATTGTCACGTATATACGAGAAACTACTAGTCCATCAACTGAAGAGTCCCGTTCCCATAAACTAACCCTCTCTGCTGTTTGGCCTATAAATCTTAAATAAGATTTTCACTTGAAATCTGAATACCCCATTTGTACATCTTCTGTACCTGATTAAATCTTTGAACGAGCATCACTAATTTTAATGAACCAACATCCAAGTACCTAGGACCATGATTGGCAAGTCCTATCTACAAGCTCTTTATTGAATTGTTTATTGACCTTCTATTACTGAAACATCACTGCGATTTTATGAAGTTCAAATGTTTGAAGAGTGGGAATCTGATGTTTATGGCAACCTCCCCATCAGAGTACAGCTAGGCAGCATGAACAGAAGTCAGGGCCAAAGTCAAACTACATAATAACCACAATAACAGTAATTCACAATTCTGGATCATCGAAGGATTTCAGTGTGTTTTGCAAATATTAATTAACGTCACAACAGAGTGAAGTGTGTATTGTTAGCTTATGCCGACGTCTGTGGGAATGAGTACTGAATAAAAAAGAAGCTATAAACTCTTCCTGACACTTTGGGAAAATCATTCATACTGTTGACTTGTACTTTAGCTGGATAGTAGAGCTTCTTCTGTATTCAGTGGGGACCTGGAAGGCTACGCTAGCTGGGAGGGTATTGGTCTAAAATGGCAAGTGCAGGGGTGTTTTTGCAGCCCAAAATAATGCAGATAGGGACTCAGCGCACACTTCTTATTTGCATTTATCACAAGGTGTGGAATTCATACAGTGCAGATGTCTCCATCTGAGCTTGTTGTTCTTGCATTTCCTTACAGTCAATGGAGGTCTAGTCAGTGTAAAGTGCAATTAATCTTGTTCTAAAATAGGTGTCTGAATAGATCAGACTGACTGCAAAGGATGCATGGGGGTGACTAGTTCAGATGTAGGAGAACTGAATCTCATCCTACCTGTTCCGTGGGCAAAACTGCTATGATTTTGTCTTTAAAAATACACATTTAACTTTACTGAGCCACAGTTAGCACACCAGATGTAGATGTGTGTCAGAATAAGTCTGTTCTAAGCATTTACCACAGATTGTCATATCAGAATTTTCATTTAATTAAAAAACCCAAATAATTGTTTCATCATTGTGCACAAACACGAGGCCAATACCCATTATGTCTGCATGTGTCATCCGGAGCAGCAAGTAAGGCAATGAATAAAGATTTGCAGTGGAGGACTGAGGAAATTTTCTAGGACTTCTTAATTTCTAGTACTTCTACACTTCCTTAATCTTTTGGAACTTTTTTCAGGTTCCTCATACATCTAATGCAATACTAGATGCCCTTGTGTACCTGTGCTTATCTCCAGCTGGCACATAAGGAAGGTGTGGTCTTCTGTAGGTTCTGTATCATAGCTGCCACTGTGCAGGCAACTCGAGTATTGGTACCTGAGTGTCTTGGAATGGCACTGGGCATCGTATATGGACAATTGATAAGATTTGCATCAAGATTAAGGTCTGTGAATTTACTTGTCTACATGTAAGAGGGTGTCAGGATGCTAAGTGTTTAAGTTTTCATGGTTAATTGATTGATTCAGCTCATTATTTAATGTAGTAAAACATGCATACTGGGGAGATGGAGGAGCGAGTCATCTGCCTTGCACCTGGCTTACTGCTGAGGCATCTGAACTTGGCATCCACAGAGCAAAAAGTTAGTCTCCAAAAGTACCTCAAACAGCATTGGACAGCTGTGTTTAAGCAACTGTATTAATTCCTAGATCTCACCTGAGTAGAAGGACTTTATACATAGCATGTCTGTAGCCACATATGTGTACACACATATGTGTAAAAAACCTATGTTTGGATCTCTTAAACTCAAAGTTATCCTAGTCTAGAAGAAAATCATGTTCTAGACAGTAGTTTTCTACACTGAGAATTTCAGAGCAAGCACAGATCATCCACTCTGGAACTGCACACACTTCCTGACCTGAGCTCTCATTCTTGTCCTAATTATCTGTCGTTTCCTTCTGCCCTATTTCTCTCACATTCATGCCTGATTTTCCTACTGGGAAAATACACTAGTGTTTTAAAGTACGTGAGTAGGATTTAGGGTATATTATTTGTTATTCTCTATAATCAAATGTTTCTTCTACAGCAACAGCTGGAGATTCACATTGTACCTCACAAATTAATCCAAGAATTATTGTTGTAGATTTTGACAGCTTTCAAAAGACTTGGAGATTGCTTCATGTTGGAAGAAAGCAGATCTCTATGGGATCCTATGAGTGATGGTAATTTTCACAGAATCATAGAATGGTTAGAGTTGGAAGGGACCTTAAAGATCATCTAGTTCCAACCCCCCTGCCATGGCCAGGGACACCTCCCACTAGACCTTGTTGCTCAAAGCCCCTTCCAGCCTGGCCTTGAACACTTCCAGGAATGGGNCCTCCCCTGACCTGCTGGCCACGCTTCTTTTGATGCAGCCCAGATAGAGTTGGCTTTCTGGGCTGTGAGCACACATTGCCGGCTCATGTTGAGCTTCTCATCTACCAACACCCCCAAGTCCTTCTGGTCAGGGCTGTTCTCAATCCATTCTCCACCAAAACTGTATTTGTGCTTGGGATTGCCCTGACCAGCTTTTGCTGGTAGGAGATGTCTCAGTAATCAGCAATACAGCAAAAATCCCTCACTGCCAGACAAACAAATAAAAATACCCCCACATCCCCCCCCCCCCCCCCACACCACACAGCAACCAACGACTTCCCTAAAAA
>VYXH01002582.1:165050-253679 GCA_013397275.1 Burhinus bistriatus | reverse complement strand
CCCCCCCCAAATAGTTGTGAAGCAACTTAATGTGCTAAGAAAATCTCTATAAAAGATTTTAGTAAATTTGTGTGTATGGGACCTGCATCACTGTACTGAAACCAGTAGATAATTTGATGCTGAATTTCTTGCAGATTTTTTTAAAAAAATAGTGTTATTCACATGCTGATCACACAATTTACTAGGAAATTCTTTGAAATTCCATTCTGTATTCAAACGCTAGATGATTTAAATATGAAGAAGACACAACATGTTGCTAATTCACATTAAAGTGGATGAATATTTAAGCCCTATATTTGCTATGAAACCACAAGTGGTGCATCATTGGATATCCATAGCAGTTGCAAAAGTGTATTAAAAGTGATTCATGTGGTGTTTTTCCTAAGGAATGAATATTCTTTGTCAGTGTGGCTAGTCAAGCCACAAAACTCGGATATCCTGAAACCTGCTCAAGTGCTGTAGCTACAAGGCATGTATTTAATAGCTTATATTTTAAAATCAGTCATAAAAGTTTAATGCTTAAACTCAGGAAAATTCAATTGTAAGCTGCGTTGATTGGGAAGGGCAAGTCCATTAGTACCAATCTGGACCTAGTACCAACTCCAGAGCCCTTGCTAGTGGGAACACCAGGCAAGAAAAAAGGCCAGAAGTGTTAGCAGTCTGCCAGTCAGGGACTCCACAGGAAAGGCAAATTATAAACAGTGGGAGTTACAGAAAGAACAATGTGAGTCATGTTAAGAAGCTGTGTGTATCTAAGCGGAGCGGTGGACAAGTGTGTATTTGCTTTACCTGTACCTACTGCACAGCAGCCTTATATTCACCGTCTCTGTCAGGAGCAGTGTAAATGGCATAAGTAAATGGAGGGGTGGGAAACCAAACTGTAAGGGAGTATCTCTTCTCGTCCAAAAGCTGTGCAGCTGCGCGAGGGTGATGCTCTGCACAGTCTAATAAGCCCTGCTCTGTCTGTGAACAAATGTGCTAAACTGCCGTTTTTAATGATTTTTTTTCTTGCCACTTTTGCTGATTAGCATAAGGGCTTGGCCATGGTGTATCTTGGGGAAATGGCAATTCATTGTGCCTATTCAGAAATGACATGACTGGCATTTAAGTTAAGAGATAAATATAAGAAATTAACAAATATTTCAAATTGAGTGTGAAGAAAGGAAGCTTTCTGTTAGCACCACTCAAATTTATTGTAAAACTTCAGTTTCTGTAAACTCATCAAGACTTATAAAAACTTCATATACAAATATCTTTTTGGATTAACCTATCCTCTCAATTCAGGCACTTTGATTTTTGTACCAGAGGATCACTTTTTTGTCTTGTATTTGAGAAGAAATTTTTGCTTGGTGAGAGGGTAAACAGATGGGATGATGGTATATTATCGTCACCTTGCCCTCGCTTAGAAAAGATGTAAGTAAATAACTGAACAGGGGATAAACTGAGTTGTCTGTTGTGTGCAATCTGTAGCAGTTCAGTAGTTTCTCGTGTCATTAGTGTGATAACACAATGCTGTGATGGTATTACTCATAAATACAAAGGGGAGTTATGTTCAAAGCCACAATCCTGGTATTAATTTCAGTGGGAGTCTTATTAGTCCATATATGAATGTAGTTTTTTATTTCATCTCTTAAAATCTGTCAAGCACTGTTGTCTCTCTTCAATAAACGTTTTTAGATCAGTCCAATTAAATGTTTTAGTCTGCCTTTATGTGATTGCTTTTGAATCAAGTTGTTCCTGTTCTAAGTGGAGAATGAAGAGCAGCCTAGCAGTGCAACCTCTTCACTCGCTAACATATTTTCTCTCCAAATTTACATCAGTATAATAAAAATATAAAATTCAGATTTTGAAATCCAGAATGGATATGACTGGAAAAAAAATTACTCTAAAAGGGTGAATAGCTATTGTAAAAATCAAGAGTTGACAAAAGAAACCTACATTATACGAAAGATAGAGAAGCAGCTAAAATATGATCAGATTATTAAAAGAGCTTAATGCAACACTAAGCTTCATCAGATGAGAGCTTATAATGTCTACAAAACCTTTCATTGCATGGCTTGTGACTCTCTTCCTCTTTCTGCCGTTTTCCACTTTTACTTGTTTTACTTTATCGTACTCTAGTCACACTCTTAGTCATCCATTTGTACTCTCTTGCTCTTATCTCCACGCCCTTGCTTCTCAGTCCTCATGGCTGAGCCATGCCTCCACTTCTGGGAATCCCTCTGTGAGCAGTGCTTTTCAAAGAGCCTGTGTATCCTCCCAGAGTCCCTGCCATTGGAAATACAGCAGTCCTAACTGTCAAGGACTTGTATTTCGGTTGTTTATGACCAGCTGTCATCAGCTCAGACTCAAAAGACGGCACGTGAGAAGTTGACTTGAGAAGGGAGTGAGGAGCCAGAAGAGTGGTGGACATAGCTACATTCAGAAAGGCTCACTGTACTGGCCTACATTTTTAAACATGCAAGTAATTTCATTCATATAATTGTTCTATTGATTTCTATGTGTTTGTTGATCAAAAAGGAATTACTTTCCTGAACATAAGGTAGAAAAAAGAGCTCTTAGCAGCTATTTCGCAGAGAGATCAGATGCAACTTGTAGTCAGGAGGATCTCAAACCATTGACTGTTGCAAGCCAGGAGCACGTATCCAGACAAGAGTCATTCTGTTTCTTCACTTCTCTGAAGTGTCTCCTACTAATTGTGGGTGGAAGCAGGGCACTAGTGTTACGTGGGCCGTGGGTCTGAGCTGGTGTAGCCATTCTTGGGTTAATCTCTTAAGGATGTGGATGTTTGGCCAAATCCTGAGTTAGTAAAATTCTTTATATTTGCACTAAAGAAATTAAAGTGCTTTACATAAATTGAGTCTCTATCCTATTGTCTCAGATTTCTTTGAAAATGTCAACCGTGTATAGGGACTTAGAGAATTTAATTGTAGTCTTTAGGAATGACTTACATAAAAGAGTATCAGCTTCCCAGTCAATAGCTTTGAAAACTGCTCATCAGCAAGGAAAGTAAATTATCAAAACTGCTTTAATTAGTGTATCCTCTGTAAGCCTTTGGCTATCAGACTTCGGCTGTCTAAATCTGTAATTACATATTGTTATCCCTTTACAGATTAAAAGGTTATCCCTGCTTTGAGCTTTTCAGGTTGTTTTATTGGAGCCTAGATTTGATTTCCCTGTTAAATTTTAGAGATTGAAGTAATGTCTTTTTTTCTTCCCCCCTGAGAAACATTGAAATATTTCTTGCTTGCAGTTTCAACCCCCTCTTGCACTTTGCACTAAGGACTTGGTGAATCTCTTGTGAACAATTCCGTACGGGGCCTAGATGTTGGATGTGCTCCTGTTGTTTCATTTACCTCATTCTCCGAAGTAATTTAATGTCCTCTTGTGTGTGTACTGGGTGAAGTATGGCTGCTATTACCCTTAGCAACACCGGAGTTTCCTTAATCATTAATATGACTTTATGTACAAGGTGACAATTATTTTTTGCACTGAATGGATGAAATGGGAGTCCTGGTCATCAGTCAGTCACTGTGTGATTTAAGTTTGTACCCTAATGCATATTCAGAAGTGCCCAAATAATGGCATTTCCTGTTCCCTGACTTTCAAGTGCCTGACTTCATAACTTAAAATATTTTATTTTCATTTACTTTTCTAGATCCTTTTGGATAAAAAAAAATAAATATATATATATTTTTAATAAACTTTGCATCAGTACCACATCTACCACACACCTCTGTCACTCGTGCTTAAGAATGACATCTATCCAACAGGAGAAAGCGTTTATTCTAGTTAGACCAGCCACGGGGAGAAGACAGGTAATAATTGGGAATGGTGGGAAGGGCATTCAGCAGATACTTGAGTGACTTTGAGAGACAGCATACCTACATGGCATAGTTTTGCTGTATTTCTCTTACCCTTATTTATTTCTATTGCAGTAGTGCACATGTCAAAAGGTCCTGACTGCATTTGTTTCTCACAGTCTGCGTAACGCTCTCTGAAAGAAGAGCAGTCACGCAGAAGTGTAGTGCCTTGTCTGAGGTTACAAAACAAGTGTCTTCTCCACAAGACGATGCCACGCCAGACAAGGTTGTGCAGGTCTGCTCTGTCGTACAGCCCAGGAAGCACAAAGGATTCAAGAGGTCCCACAGACGCGAGGTTGGAAGGGATGGTGCTCTGCTTCCCGGAGCCACGCAGCTTCCTCGTGGCCAGAGGAGCAGCAAATCAACAAGTAAATAGGTAACCAGATAAAGAAATAAAAGATGCAGCAGAAGCGTTTGATGATTGTTAATTATTTTCTTTCTTTTTTTTTTTTCCCCTGATGTGGCTGTTTGACCGCTATAGTGACATGCTGGAACAGGCCTGCTTAATAAACAAGAATTTTAATTAAAAAATGACTCTTAGCAATACAGCATTTAGAACTGAAAAGAATCACTTGGAACAGTGAGATAGCATCATCATATATCTCAGTAAGACTGATTTAAGTCCCATTTTTATTTATTGTTGGTTATTTTTATTTTTGTCCTTATTTCATATTTTGGAAAGCTGTTCTAGATCTTTGCAACTGCAGGTGTTTAAAGCAAACTAAATTTATTTTTGGCTATATCAGACAGCACTCCCCTTCCCTTCCTCATCCACCTCAATACTGTCAGGATGCTTCAGGTATTTGTCTAGGAAGTGGAAGAGCAATATTGAGTTTTTACTGTGCATAGATTTAGTGGCTTAACTTAATTTGTCTTTTCCACATCACTGGTCAGTACTCAAGATAAAAGACTATTAGCTGTTTTCCCCACTCTCACTAAAATATAACTCTTAACTTGAGAAGGGTTTTCAGGAACTGAGTATTGTTCCAAGTAAAATATCTATGTTATCAAATTGTTCTTAACCAATACTAATTCTAAAGCAATGTATGCAGAGCAGAAATAAAATATTGAAGAGTGTTACCAGGCTGACAACAGTGCCCTGTGCTGTCTGATACATGGGCATTCAGTGCTCTTCTCCAAGTAAAAATGAATTTTTTCCAGGGCAAGGCAAAAAGTACCTCCATGATTTATGTGCCTGCTAAAGTTTGACGTCTGTGGAAAATTGTGAAGAGAACATTTCAAAGGAAATGGCAAACATTTTATAGTGGAAATTAATACGTGATAAAATTACAAGAGTTACTGCTTCTTCCCTGTTCAGTGTATCTCAGAGTCCACAGAAAGACAGCACCCAATGTAGCCAATACTTCTGTTTGTGGAATTACGCACTTAAATGAGTTGAGTTTACTCTCATGGTTAAAGTTAGTTGCACGTTTGCAGGTTTGGGACCATACACTCTCAGTGCTGCTCCAGCTTCCTCAACTTCACAGTGCACCTTTTTTCTTAGCTCCCTCCAGGCTTTTCTTGCATCAGAATTCCTCTCCTGGACATCGTGACTGATACCTCAGAGTCCTCTGTCCCTTTTTATATTTCCAAGCAGTTTTGCTAGTAATTTGACTGGTCTAATTCACACTCTCATCTCTCTTGGGCAGGATGCATCACCGTCAAGAAATCCCTGTTCCTGACATATTCAGTGTTGTGTCATGGGAACCTATGACATTTCCATCATCATTTGGCTTTCCCTCCTTCCTTTTGTAGAAATATCCTATCCTATCTATAAACACTCCATGTCAGATGGTGTTTCCTCTGCCTATCACGTTGCGTCCACCACCCGTAAAAGTGTGGGGATGGTCTAGACACCTGCTTGAGGCACTGCAGTGGGGCAGGTTTAGTGACCTCTTATGCTTGTGTTACAGGGCATAGTCTAGAAAGAAGATGACATTGTGGGGTATAGAGCTTCACTAATTCACAGAATTTAAGCCTAAAAGTGCTACCGTGAATATCTGAACTTGCCTCCTGAATGTTGCTGGTGAGGGACCAATGTTCCTCAGCCCATGCCCCTCTCAAGGCTGCCTATTGTTGCTCGTGGAAGCTTGAAATTAAGGTCTACAATTGCAGCTGTTTTCCAGAACTCGTTACTAGATTGCTGCCCATCAGTCAGCAAAGAGTGGGAGCTCCCTTCCCTAAAATTTCATCCAAGAATTCCTGCCTCAAGTCATCAACTTCTTGAAAGAAAATGAAGTTATTGTTCTACAGAGAGAAAAGGAACGGAAGTAGAGATGAAATGGGGGAAAATAGAGAAGGGAAATGAAATAGATGATTTGCTTTTTCAAATGAAAGAAATTAAACAAGACAATAGCAATGAAGCAGTCATACAGAGAAGACAATACTGTTACAAGCAGAATAGTCAGATGAATTTCCATTTCTAAGCTTACTGTGTGGCTGGTGCTGATTAGGCAGGTTTAATAACTTGGCAATCGGCACTTTCTCTTCACCTGTTCTACATGCCGCTCTTTCAATACATAAACTATCATTACAGGCAGTGCAACAAGTACAGCTGTGTTCTGCTTACCTTTTCTATACATTAACACGCATTAAATAGTGCCAGAGGACAGCTCATGCATATAACATTTTCCACTGCTTTTAGCTTGTCCTTGTCCTGCAGCCTAAGAAAAGACAGAAGAGAGGAGTTTTACAGCACACTTTGAAGGTTAACAAACCTGAGCTTTCAGAAACCCTGGGGGTAAGTGAATCCCAAACTGAGCCCCCATCACAAAAAAAAGCCTTCTCATTTATACCATAAAACCACAATTGAGCATCCCTGCGGATCTTGGCTGCAGTAAGATTTCACAGGGACAGAAGCAATTTCTCAGGTAATATGGTCCCAAATCACACAAGGCATTGTAGGTCGCAGCCAGCATTTGGCTCCCACCTAGAAACCTATTGTATTTTCATTATGGTATAGAAGAGATTCAGGTGCTTCCTTTCTCTGTAATAGAAGTTTTGAATTTAGGGCACAGGACTCTTGCTATAAACTCCAAAATGTGCCTATTTGCTTGTGACATGAGGTGCTTGTGTAAGAGTTTCTTCTGCTGGGGAAGCAGTAAAGCGGAGTATTGGGATGGCATAGAACATTGCCAGGTATTCATCAGCCTTTTCATTCTGGGCTGCCATTTCAAGCGATGATTTATAGTCCCACTTCTACCTTCCCTCCTCTGCCTTTCCTGTTTTATCTTGCTGCTTTAGCTGTGGATCTCGGAGAGGGACAGATGTTGAGCCTCTCCTGCTATGGGGGTGTTTGATCAGACCAGGAGGTCTCAGTTTAAGGCGATAGCCTCAGCTCGGTGACCAAGATACTGAATAATGCATTTTCTGCTGAATTTGAAGTCTCAAGTGTAGCATATTTGGGACCCAACCTAAGGCTCTCTGAGGTCAGTGGACAGTCTTCCACTGGTTAGGATGGCCTTTGGATGTGACCCAGGCCCATCAGCTAGAATGGATGTAGCTATGTTTTAATAAGCAGATAATTACAGGTTAAGTATTAACAATTAAATGAAAGTAAATAGGCTAAATTATTCTCTGGGGTCATTCTATTGTTTTCAGTGGAGTAATTCCAATACCTGATTTAACCCCATATTTTGTTTATAGGAGGGCTTATGACGTGCTAATTATATTGGTCAAATTAGTGAAAACCAAACAGGCTTCAGCTTTGTTTGTATGGTTAAGCAATGTAATTATGAATGCTGGAACCGACAACTAGGCTTAATGTGGAATACTGAGCTCTAACTAAAAATGTATAAGTGAAACACTTTGTTGGGAGTACATACCGTACAGAAACTGGAACATATTTTTGGACAGCATCCCTGGCTTTGCAAATCAGATGCTAAGATTCGGCAAAGATGAGTCTTGAAGGTAAGGAACACTTTAGCAGAAGAAAATTGTAACACGACTGTTAGTCATGGATTGCATTGCCCTGTGAATGAAGGTTCAACTGAAATAATTAAAAATTCACAAATATATTTAAACCATCTCTAATTCAGTATATTAAAGCAATCTACCATTTGCTTAATTTCCTATATGAGTCGCACTAATCTGAATAAAATTGCCCATATTAAATGTGGAGCTATAACTGTGATTGATTTTCTTTGCATTGCCCGGTTTGGCTGAAGCCAAACCCGGACACCGTGTCCTGATACAAACCTATAGAAGAGCAGATCCCACACAGAAACAGAATTTAACAACATCTTACATAACCAAACCACATTATCTAAGTTCCTGTCTCTTTTAAAGCTGTTTTGTCAAGACTCAGTGGAGACCATGGTATATAATGCGCTATATATACTAACATTACCTGATAATTTAACAAAATATTTTAAAATAAATCACTATATGCATTTCAATGACATTCTTTCAAGAGAGTGAAGTGTATTTTTCAAACTGTCAGTGCTTGATTGCAGGTTGACACTTAGATGCTTTGGAAGGTATTAGAAAATACTGAGAAGACAGTAATAGTTAGCTACAGGAAGACCTAGATAGGAAATCTGAAGTGGAATGCCAAAAATGAAAATGTTTACTCTCTTTTGGTTCTTCTGTGCTTACGAAAATGCAAACAATAGCATTTGCCAGCAGCAGAGGTGCTGCACTAGCTTTTGCAGTCCAATAAATAATTCTGTTTTATGCTGATGTATGGCTCTGCTCTAAAAATCCCTACCACACTCACCCGAATTGCTAGCAAACATGATTTGTGTGACTGCTCTTCTGGCTAATGTCCATTAAAAAGGGCAACCACACATTTCTCTTTATAGATTCTAATACACACCTCATAGGTAAGCAGTGATTATATTCACCCACAGAGCCTCCTACTCTCTCATAATACACCTTTAGCTCACTGTCAAAAATATCTCTGGAGTTCAAGTGATTTATTTTTGCTCAGAACGTGTTCAGAAACAATTGGGAATCCTTTGTTTTTATNGGGGGATTAAAATATTAAGCCTTTGTCTCTTGTGTGAACAATTTATGATTTTAGAGGATCTTTTTCTATAGAGGCCTCTTGGCATTATTATTATTATTATTATTATTATTATTATTATTATTATTATTATTATTCCTTAGGAGAGTATTTCAAGGACTGTATAGCAATAAGAGATAGGTTGTATAGTTCTATGAAGTTTCTGGCCATGAGTCCTTGCTTAAGATTGGTGACACAGTTATGGAATTAATAGTATCTCTGTCCCATTTCTGGTCCCCCTGGAATGCGTCCTCCAGGTGTCAGGTCTGATGCCTGGTCCTGTGTCTGGATGTAAGCTCAGCCTTTAACCTACATTGCGACCAGAATCTAGGTGCTGTTCCAGGTCTTAACTGGAGTTGTTCAGCTTTTATTCAAGTTGTCTGTTTGAAGGTTCCTGCTTCTTCATTTTGCTGTTCTCAGGCTACTATGTGGGCAGTATTTAGCCAGTGAGACAAAACATTAGAGCAAAGTACTTTAAAGCCACAGCCAATTTACGTGTTTATCTGGTTATATGCTATCTTATGCTGCACCATGCAGACAAGGCAGTGACTTCTTTTTCCAAAGGATAAAGCCAATTAATTTTGAGAAGGTTAAATATTTTTAGTGTAGCAGTTCCAAACATTTTTAGGCAATTCTCAGTGATTTTGCTTTCTCCTCTCCCCTCGCTACCCTGTCTGCCTCTTACCTCCGGCCATGGATCCCTTTGGAGCCAGTTCAGGAGCCAAAGTTTGGGTTAGCCCCGCTTGGCCCCGCTCCTTCCCCAGCACCTTCCTCCTCCCCAGACCTCACCACTGCCTCCCCACCACCTGTTCCTCCTGGGAAACTCCACATCCCACTTTTATTCCTGCCACAGCTGGGCCTGAACTCAGTTCAGACAACATTTCTTCAGGCAAAAGCCCTTATTTTGTACCAAACATCTCTGTTCCTTGGCTGACCAGTTAGCCCAAGAGCGCACCTCTAAGGTGATGACCCAGGAGTTTGCCTATTACACCCATTTAACCTCAAAGGCTTTTGGTTGCTACTTGATGTCTGTGGGACAATTAACTGGAAGTGTTTATTAACTCTCTGATGGTCCAACTCATCAACGTAAGGCTACGGTTCGTGCAGGGGTCATCCACCTTGGACTGTACCTGCACTTACCACCGATGAGTCCACTATCACAGCACAGACTCGGACTGTTTGGTTGGGAAGTTTCAATGTTATTTCATTACTGAAACTGTCTGATCCAAAGAAAAGTGGTGACTAGCTGTTGCACTTCTGAAAGAGTCCATTTCCAATTGTTTTGACTCATAAATGGATCAATTTTAAAATTTCACTATGGACTGCAGTTTCTTTCCTTCAGCCCAGGAAGGATTGATGCAGGTTTGGTGGTTGGTTTTTTTTTTCCCCCCAGTTTTTATAATTTTATTAGGCTATTCTTAAAGTCGACAATAAACCAACATGAGTGGCATCTTTCAGCTGTCACTTAAGCCACAGGCTAAGGTACAGGAGGACAAGCTTCAACTGGTCTAGCAAATAGAGATTATAATGGAATTTCCAAGCAAACTGGCACTGCAGTGCAGTGCTTAAAATCCCTTTCAGCAATGATATTAAAGTCTCAGGAGTGCCATTGCATTGCAAAAATGCTGGTAAAAGGATAAAGTTACTCGGTGTTTTGTTCTCTCTTCTTTGTTCCTTGCGGCTCCTGGTAGCTTGTGGAAATTAATAGGCTGGAATTGAGAGTATTGCTCTTTATTCTCTCGGTTCAGAGAGATTCATGTCCTTTCTTTCCCAAATCTCTTTGAAGAAAGAGGAAAGGCAGAAAAACCCCACACTTTAGTGGGCTGGCTAGATTCAAATACCATCCACTGTTGGCCTTTCATTTGGTGTTCAGCAGTCTTTGTGAGATTGTTTTGGGAGCCCCTCCAACACATGAATTTGCAATCTGCTGATACATATGCCACGGAGTTGAAAGTGGTTTTCATTTATGAGGAACCTCTCAGAGCATCGTTAGGTTTCTTGCAGTGATTCAGGCCTCTGCCAGTGTTACCCCTTACATTTCATCAGTCTTCAAAAGCGGAGATGAGGCATCGCTACTGCTAGATACCAAACTCATTCTACAGATGAACTTGCTGTATGTATATGTGAAACATTTTACTTCTTTCATAATTACAGTGTCAAAAAATCACTGTATAAAAGCTTGCCATTTCATCCAAAACAGATTCAAATGTAAATACAAGGTTACGCTACTACTCGTGTACTCACGCTTCAGTGTTACTAAATCATTGTCTTAAATGAAGCATTTCCAAACCATACTCAGGGCATGGTCTGCTTAGGGTTCAGAAAATAAAGACTCAAAAGTGCTTCTTTAAGACCCAGTTGCTTTAAGAGTTCTAAAACTCTTAAAAGTTGGTCTCCTTTTATTTCTCTGAAGAGAAAAACAAGATGGTGTAAAGAAGTTTGTATTTCAAAAACACCTTCCCCAGATTCACTTCTCTTTCATTGCAAATGGGGAGCATCTTTGTATTCTTTCATAGAGTGTGTTAAAATTGTGGTGGTTTTGGGCCGGAGACCCATACCTGTTGCAGCCTGAAATCTACACAAGAAAAGTAGCCTCTCTCTTCCCCTGTCTCTATTCTTTTAGAAGACTTAAATTCATTTGCTTTTCTGAACAAACGGTGCCAGATATGACTTAGCAATCACACTGTGTCAGTAATAGGTAATTAACAGTTTCCATAAAATGTTCTACATATGCCTAAAACAGCACTAACTAATCCTTACAAACTATTATCAAATAAGTTAATACTCAACCCTAAACAAAATAGGCATTTTAAGTTTTGTTCCAGACCTGAGACACACGTGCTGAGACAATAGATACAGATTTATAGCTACACGATGAGCATCTTCACTGATGCTTAGTGACCTTCCACAATGAAAGAAAATGGTTTTCATAATTATCTTGAACATTTGTGAAATTCAAATAAGCAAGGAAAGCCTAAGCATGTAAATTAGTATATTCTCCAAGCATCTTGTCTATGGAAAACATTGTGAATGAAAAGACTAGTTCTATTAATGGAAAGGCAAGATTGCAATGATCTGACATTGTAGAAATACATTGTAATTCTTTTATTATTATTCATTTTTACATTGTTATGGAAATCTGTTTTACAGTAAATATGTTTGTTATAAAGAAACATTTTCACACAAAGAATGGTGGCCATCCAGCTTACTCATCTGCAGCAGCCTTGCAAGCTCAAGGGATCTCAGTTGTGAGCAGTAAAAATGTGCCTTGAAGTTTCCAGGATGCTTACTAGCTCTTTTTCTAAGTTCTTCATCAATAAATCAATTGAAGTGTAAGATGGTTACTTGAGCAAATGAAAAGGTAATGACTCATTTTCACTGTATTCCTAAGAAAAAGATTATTGTTTCAACAATTAGCAGTCTATAGCCAATTTGTTTCTCACTCCAGCATGCTCCTTCTCTTGAGTTTGGATAACCTTTGCTACTTGATACTTCTTTAGCCTTTGGTAGATACACATGGATAAATAGACAAACTGCTCTGTATAAAAGGATTGAAAACTATCTTCTGCCTTCCCTACCAGCAGTGAGGACATGTCTTTCCAGCCCCTATGTTACCACAAGTTATCAAATGGAAGGAGAAAACTTTAATTCACAAAGGTAAACATTGCTGCTGCCTATTTATACTTGTCCTTTCTGACACGTACTACCAAAACCACCCAGAAATCACCCTTGATTTGTAGTTACACTTCTGCTTGGGCCGAAGTCTAAAATAATGCCCAAATGCACTATCTGTTTTGAAAACAAGACCCCAGGCTGCCTTGTAAAAAACGAGCTTGTAAATACCAATAATCTTTACATTAAATCTGATAGTTGTAACACCCCGTCTGAGGATGAGATGCTTTGCTTTCCCTTTTATCTCCTGTATTTCCTACTTCAAAATTTCCCAAGTTTTGTGTTAGTTCAAACAATAGTAAGCAATTAAGTAATGTATTAGCTTAAAGTAACATGAAAACATCAAGTTGGTGCATGTTTCAGTGTTCAGTTCTTAGATGCATTGGTTGTATTTGTCTAAGTTACTACATATCCTTTGTCTTCAAAGGAAACTTTAACAAAATGGCCCTCTAAAATTACATCTGTGTTTTCCTGAATCAGCAGGGGGTCTAGCAGCAAGCAACGAATATATGCAGGACTGAATGCATTCTTTGATTCATAGGTTCATGCAAAAGCTTTGATATAGCAACTGTTTGGAGGAATTCAGTTAGTCTTGGCAGTTTGGACAAAGAATAAAGTTCAGAATTAAGAACTGGCCATGCATATGCCTATGAGAAATCATTCCTTATAATCCTGTTGAATTTGCCTAATTTTTGACCCAATTGTTAGTAAGTTAACAGTCGAGGTAAAATTGGCCAGATTCTTTGTTACACAAAGGAACTGTGTGCTAGTCGGGTGACTTAAATTAGCACGCTCACTTTAAAGCACCTTTACCAGTGGAGCACTTTGAGAGCTCTCAGGGAAGCACCTGGAAGATATGTGCACTCCCATCCCCAGCACTGCAGTGCCTGGTTTTCGGTCCTGTCTCCGGAAAGCCGAGTCCTCGGTTCTGAGATGAAGCCCACAGAAACTTTACACGTCACCTGGGGTGGGAGCAGAGCAGTTCAGAACGGGATGTTAAGTGGCTAGCGTGCTGAACCAGACAGCTCCTCAAGTAGCTCCGTGTGAAGCCACGTAGAACTAGCCAAAAGGGATGCTCAGTGTCCTAAATAGATGTGACCTACATTTTAGGCCTTTGCAAGATTTAGGTACATATGGCAGGGACCTCCCTCTGCTCCGGATTTGAAAATATTAACTTCTCATAAACACATATGATTGCACCCTTTCTTTCTTTATTTTAATCTGAGGTTTTAATTTGAAGCAAAACCATCATCGTGCTGTGGTTTTTGGTGTTTTTCTGAATCCTGGAGCATTTGCAAAAGCCATAATCTTGTCTTTAGTTTCAGGCAGGAGCCTGAAATGGGTGATTGGTCTCAGCTACTTTCTGTGCTGAGGGTCAGCTGAGGAGTTGGGGAGCACTGCTAAATAAATCCAATTTAAATGAGCTCACCCAGTTAATGCAATCCTATGCAAATAAATCCAATTTATAATTTAAAACAACAAGTAATAATATACATAATAACAAATATAAATAATAAAATTTAAAAATATTAATGAGAAGTGACTAGTTTTGCTAACATTGCTCCTCATGCTGTCTCCAAGCGTGTCTCTAGAGGTGGGGGGAACAGAGGTGAAAGAAAAGACTTTCACAGGGTGGAAGACCTTCCTGCCGGGACATGGAGAGCGGGAAAGGCTGTTCTTGTCCTGCACCCCCTTTCCGTATCAGGCTGCCCGGGGAAGCAGCGTGGCGGCGGAGATTTCGATCTACAGCAGCCTGGGGCTGGGTTTCCTCCCTTCTTTGCACCAAAGGAGCCTGGAGCGAGTGGGAAATGCTGGCTCTGAGGCTGGAGGAGGAATGAGATGCTGTAGCCCTGGGGCAGCAGGGTGCTAAAAGAGCTGTCATGCCTCTGACCTCCTCTCCATCACCCTTTCTGACTGTCAGCCCCTCTTTCTCTGTGCTTAGCGCATTTCCTGCAGTGATTTGACCTAAAACCCAGCGTTTCAGCCCAGAAAAGCAGATGCACAGGGTCTGGAAGGGGAAGTCAGGTGAGGGGCTGGTGGCTGCCACCCTGCCAGAGGGGTCAAGCCCATCCTGTCCTCAAGTCCATGGGTCGCTCTGCTCGGTGTTGCGAGTGTAGGGACAGGCTGTGCTCACCCTAATCCTGGCTTGTCCTCCAATTTTGAGGCTCTTGTTTCTGAGTTTGCCTGGTGGGGGGGCTTCCTCCCCCACTAGCTGGTAAATGTGGGTCTGTGGGCAGCATCGTTGGTTCATGCTGGTTTCGTTGTTATCTACCACTTCGGAGGATGCTCTCTGCTGTGAGGCATCAGCTTCTATGATATGTGCTAGCATGGTTTTTGTCACTTCGGCTGAGTTTGAGGTAAAATTCTGAGAAAACCAAATTGTCACTTTATCCTGTAGTGCTGAACGCTGTTTCCCATGTAAGGCCATCCTGGGAGCTCAGGTAAGCTGGTGCCTTTTCTCTGTGAACCAACATAGGGCGAAGCAGTGGGGAAATAAACATCAAGCAAGAATGTAGACCGTGCTGGATAGAGTAAAGCTGGTAGGAAGCAGGGATGAATTCTCCAACATCATACAAGCTGACTTGGTATCTACAAACAGCGTTTATTAGGCTGAGAGAAGATGCTGACAGGGAAGTCAAACTAACATTTCATTTCTAAAGGCTACAGAAAAAAATATTTTAGTGGTTTCTGAATAGTAATTAACTTGTTTTGATTTGATCTGATTTTGCTAAAGTAAAAATGCCCTATTTCTGCTGTAAATCAAACCAAAAAACTTAGCTCAGATTTAAATGCCAATATACCTAACACAAATGTTTTTGGCTGTGTCTGCACTGCTGTGTGCAGCTCCCAGGAGCAGAGCGAGACTGTCGTTTCTGCACATCCACAGTGCTTGCCTGTAGTAGCATCCTGTGAAACCTGCTCTGATGCAGCCCTGTATTTTTTTGAGGGGAGGTAACTTAGATGCCCCTTTTGTTAAGAGGTGACCCTGTCCTTCAGGGTGCTCTTACCTCCAAGAGTGAATGGCACCAGGTCTTCAGCTGCTGTATTTGCCTTTGGGGTGGTGTGGCTGGGCAGATGACTCAGCTTACTTTCTTGCAAGGGTTTCTGAGCTTTTCTGTACTTTCTTGAGGGGTTTTCAGGGGATATCTGAGCATCATCCAGGCCCCACAGTACCTATCTTCACACCAGCACAGCACGCTGGGGGAATGCTATTGCGGGGAAATCAAGGCACGGAAGACTGGGAAGGGGTTTGGGCTTGCTAAGACACTGATGGCAATTAAATACCAGTGTACCTGGAGTTTAGCACTGCAATGTGTTTGGAATGTTTTGAGGTGCTCCCAGTAAATGGAATTACACGTTTGTAAGACAGCTCTTTCTTTAATTTAGCCCTGTCTACAAAGGATGTACATAAAGAGCTAAATCTTCAAAGAACTGTAGGCAGGAGATAGGCATACAATCCAAAAAAGTCCTAAAAGATAAAGAGTTTCTGTTGGTAAGGCTCTACCTGCTCTTTAGTGTTGAAGTGGCCGTATTTATAGGGAGAATTCATGAGACTCTTTTCTGGAATCCATATCTTGTTGCTACCAAGCGGGATTTCTCTGGGCATTTTCTGAAAGAAAGGACATACTTCTGCAGTTTTTGAAAGAAAAAAAGTATTCCTAATGCAGCTCCAGGGCTCACGGCTTAGAGTTTCAATCCCCAAAGAGGAAGTAGTTCCTTCCCACTGTTTGCTGGAAAGCTTCTGAATTCCAGAGAAAAATAAGTAGTAAAATTCAACTATCTCCATAATCTCCAGTAGGTTGCTTTAATGCGTTGGCTGATGTGGGACCCATCCTTAGGTACCTCAGATTTCTTTGGATATGGTGTAGGAAGCCTAAACAGCGAAACTTGGATGTTGTTGATTTGAGGTGTCTGGACTGTCACTTGGAGAGAGGTACTGCATGGCTTAGCATTGTGGAATAAAACCAAAACCTGAATTCCTCGAATGCCGTACAAATAATCACAGCTTATTTCCCAGCTAGCTTTCTGTGCTATGTAAGGCCTTGTCTGTGTCCTTTCAGGTCCAGGTTATTAGCTTTTTCTTCCTCTCTCCTTATTTTTTAGCTCCTTTCACAGACAGTTGGACAAATAGCTGCCAATATGTCAACATCTTATTCCTTGTGTCTGCCCAGGGAACCCCTCAGGGCCACCTCGGTAAAGCTTCTGCTGGGGATAATCAAATTTTGCCATGAAAATTCAACTTCTGCTGTTTCATCAATTAGTCTACCAAGGACAGGGTGTGAGTACATAATGCAATGAGCCTGAATTATGGCAGATTAACAAGTTCCTGCTTGTCAGCTGAGTAGCCGTGTTGTTCAAGATGGCTCTTAGATACGCCTGTAGCTTTGCCACAGATTAATTTAACACCAGCACTGTCCTCCAGACACGATCCCTGCTCGTGCACAGGTCAGCTCTGTGGGGCACACACATATGAGGTCAGCTCTGTCGGTCTAATGCATTTCAGGTATCTCAGGTTCACTGTGAATGTACTATATAGTTTTACCTTGTGGGTTTCTGATTCCAGATTTCCAAAAAAAAGTTAAACAACCTTCCCTAAAGATGCACCTTTATGCTTTATTTATGTTTTATGCAAATACAACACTTGCCTGACTGCACTGCTGATTTTTTTTATTTCACCCAGGAGGTACTGGGTATTACTTAGGTTCATTATTTTAACTCATTTTTCTTAGCTACATGACATTTCGTTTTTTCCATTGTGGTATCGCATTTCTTGGGTTGTGTAAAGGAGGGTTCAGTATAATAATACGTTGCATTTTCCACTCGGTGGACTTTTGATTACCTATATTGCTATGCTGATTAGCCTAAACACGCTCAGTTCTTTCTTTAATCTAATCGCTTTTATGTGTTTCCAATAGATAATGTCCATCTTACTTGGTGACTGAATGACTAGGTGATTCAGTTACAGATTGGCTCTCTTTTCCTGTATCTTGCCTGCAAGGAGCAAAAGGATTGTTATAAACATTTGCAGTATATGATGGCAAAGTTGAATACATGAAAAAGGTTTTCCATAGTATGGTTGTT
Source organism: Burhinus bistriatus (assembly GCA_013397275.1). Lineage (NCBI taxonomy): Eukaryota > Metazoa > Chordata > Aves > Charadriiformes > Burhinidae > Burhinus > Burhinus bistriatus. The sequence continues at coordinate 236,057 of VYXH01002582.1, read as the reverse complement.
AACATGCAGCATGTGTCCCTGTGCTTGCTTGTTTCATGCCACGTTGCTATGCTTAATTAAATTAAAAGCCGCTTGGGACCATGGTTTTATTTTTGCTTGATGTGCACACCACAAGAACTTAAAACCTGTTCCCTTTTTCCTCTCTGCCTTTTGGGGTGGGGTCTTCTGCATTTTTATCATATTTTCCCCATTGCTATTCGTTCCTCACCTTTGGGTTTCTCAGCTTCTGAAGCACGAGGCTGAGATCCACAAGTTCACCCACCGCTGCTCCACGGGGGTGCCAGCAGCACCGCCTGAGGACCAGACTTGATGGGGACAGCTCAGGGACTGCTCCCAGCTCCGGGGACAACGGCCTGTATTTCTGGAGAGGGCAGTGGGCTGATGATACAGGTTGATATTTAGGCATCAGCACGATGGTGTGGCCCACGTGTGATACCGCCTCGGGGGTGGGGAGACCAACAAGAGGTTCTTCCTCCCGGGCCGTGCTTGTCGCTCGCCTCGACAGTGGCGCTCCCAAAACCTCCCCAAACTCTCCTTGCTCACCCGTCTGCCACGCAGCGACATCCAGAACTGCCCCACGCTTGTGTCCCCGTGGCCATCGCCGCCGTGGGTTGCTGCTGTGGGGCAGCTGTGGCCGGGGGGACCCGCTCCGGCTGGGCAGAAGCGGCAGGTCGCGGCCCAAATTATTTGTGCCTGACCACGCTCCTGGCCGGCTGGCCCAAAACCCTGCGCATTAACATGTTTTCCAGAAAGCTCTTTGGCTGCTCGAACGCAGTGGAGTTTTTACGGCTGACACTTGGCGCTTGCGACAGGCTCGCGAGCAGAGAGCAGCGCCGCTAAACCCGGCGGCGAGGAAGGACCGCGGGAAGAAACGCGCTAAGAACGGGACGGCGATGCCCTCTAGTGGCGGCTGCCCGGGAGCGGGAGCGGCTCCCCAGGGATCCTCCTGCAGGAGCAGGCTTCACCCTCCAGGCTCTGCCTGCGTGAGCCAGCCCTTGACGCAGACCGTGGCAGGAACACCTCAGGTTCTGGCTCTTTGACCTTTTCCTAGTAGGAAATTATTTGCCTAAAAAAATTTGTATGATTCTGTGCCTGTATGTTTAGTAATCTATATTTATTTTTTTTTTTTAATGGACTGAATAATTTTACAAAATGATAATAGTTTTCTACTGTAATTTTTTTTTTCCCCCCTTGCAATGAAGCAGAAAAACTCTAAGCCTTAAGTCCATTTTAGGTGTTCACGTGCTGGTGGGATTTGATTTAGTTTTATCACATTGAAAGAATCAATATGTTACTGTAATTCAGAAAATGCTTGAACTGAACTAAGTGTAGGGGGTTTTATTTGTTAAAAATTAATTAAGTTACAGTGCTGTAAGTAGGAGAGCAGAACCTGAAGTACAAATTTGGGTTACGTTATCTGATGATAGAATGGATTATAAACTACACTAGCTGTAAATAAAGTTAAGTATCATACAATATACATACAGTAGATCTTTTGCAGTTGTATAGGTCCCATTTTATTTGTGTGGTCATTCTTTGTTGTTAATATTTCTATAATCTTTGGTTATTATTAAAGATATATCTAAAAATGTGGATGAAAAGTTCATCCCCAAGCTCTCATCATAGCATCATTTACAAATCCTGTTTAAGCTGTCCACTTTCTAGATGTTGACTTTGGTTTCTAATTATGCACAGTAATCATATAGATGCTTACCTACATAACTACCAATGGTGTGGTTTCTCTGGAGCAGACCAGCTGCAAACGTATAATGATCTCTAAAACCACGCTTTCAATTCACTGTCAATTCAATCCACTGTGTATATGTGGCACCAGCGGACGGCAGCCTTGGAACTGCATCAGTGTGTAATTATTTTCAGCATCAGATACCTTCTAACCACAACTCTAGCCACTTACTTGACAAAATATCTAGTATCTGCAGTATCTGCATGCAGTTATCCTGGTGCACCCACTATGCCCAGAACCCACTGCTAACCAAGCAAAGTAAGAAACCCATGTCTCTGTAGACTCGAGATCCAATCTGTGCTTTCTGAGGGCTTAAGCAGAGCTTAAGCAACTCAAGGGTCTTCCATTGTCCCCTTGCCCCAAAACCATTTTGCACCAAAGCCAGCCATTCTGAACCTTCTCTGTATGTGACTGCATGTAGCGGCAGAGCGAGCTTGGGGGAATCTCCCCATAAACGTTAACGCCTTTGCTAGGCTACTGCTAAGGACAAGGAACGGCAATTGATGTGGGGGAAGGGAGGTATAAATTGCTGTAGCAATAATTCCAGCCTCAGATATTAAAAAAAAAAAAAAAAGAGGCAATGAAAACCAGGAAAACCTTATAACATTGTGCTTCTTTAGAAAGAAAGGCACCAACTAAGACCTGGGATAGGGAAAGTGTATTATATTTGCTTTTGGTGGGCATGATACTGAACCTTCATATTGCGATCAAATGAATTTATTTTGCAAGAGTAATTATTTGTTGCAAGGGAAGGGTACACACATAACATTTAGTGGAATATGTGTTTTCTATTTAAATATATAAATTAAAACTGAGTGCAAAGTGCTGTTTGCACATCAGTAATTGCCTTGTATCCAATTGCCGGCCAGGCTCAACTGCTCAGCAAACACCGAAGAGGGGCCTGATTGCTGTCTTCCTCTCTGCTCTTTGTCCTTGACTACAGCATGTAGTTTTGGCTTGAAAAATGTGGTTTTGCTGCAGGGTAACTAATTGGCACAAACCATCCCGAGATGAAGTCACTGTGGGAAAACACTATGGGTTTTTCTCAAAAGGTGGAACATCTTGAGGATCGAATGACATCTCTGGTGTGGTTGACCTCACCTAGTTTACCTCATGATGCAGCTAAACTGGTTTTTCTTCAGTGTAGCTTCATGCAGATATAGCTTATGTGTTAGTTACCTTCCAAGGTCAAATTATACCTTTTCTGACCAGGGGAGTAAAAGTTTACAGAAACTGTTCCACAAGAAGTGATAACTCCGCTGTCATTTGAAGTGGAGCGTGGATATGTGTCTCATTTTGGTTCGGCTGCTAAACGGTGATAGTCTAAATTTCAGACAGAAGCAACTGGTTTCCAAGACTATGGACATGGATGTTATTTATCCTGATGGCCAATAAAAAGAACCTTTTCCCTCTGGTGTGCATTCCGTAAACTTCAACTACAGATCGGTTTATTTACTTCTCCGGTTGTATTCAAATCCAGTCAGACAGAAAGTCACCACAGATCCAAATTGTAGAGAAAACTAAGCCCATTAGTCACCCGTTCCTTTTAAAAATAAATAGTAATCAAGCTTGGAATTACTCAAAGAAAGGCTGCAGATAATATATCACTGATAAAAAAACAAGCAGACATTTTGATTTTCCTAAAGCTGGTCATCCGAAAAAAATTCAGCAGAAGTAGAAAAAAACACAGCAAAGAGGAATGACGATAGAGAAAGATCTGGAATAGGTTTTGAATGATTACACAGCCTGCAATGGGCCAGGCTGGGAAAGAAACAACTGGGAGAAGTCTAAAAGTCACAAGTCATAGGAAGAACGTGAGTGAGGAAAACCTCGTTCTTCCCATGTGGGAACAAGGGAGGTAAAACTTGCAGGTGGGAGGTTCAAGAGATGTGAAAAGCGAGGGCTCTGCCTGCAGTGCACAGATAAATGGTGGTACTCATTGCTGCAGGATCCTTCAGGTGCCGGGAGTTTCAGAGCTTCCAAATGGGTGGATTCAGGGCAGGGTCATGTGTGAAGGGCTCAATCCAGCTCCTGGGATCTTCTGGCTTCTCTTGAGATGCTCAAGGGTGCCCACGACATCTCGCTGGGGCTGGTGTGGGATCTGCGATGGAGCCGTGTGGGTCTGGGGAGGGAGCTGGAGGCCCGGTGAGGTGTTGCTGGGCACCCAGCATCGGGAGCCTGGGGGGCACGGACACCCCCCAGTGAGGGATGAGCCAAGTGCCGGGGTTTGGGTGGCTCCGACGAGATGTGGCAGGTCAGCTTAGCTGGTGTCTTGCTCACCGGAAAGGTGAAATGCTTGTTGTGCTGGAGCACGGATAGCATGTAGAGGAGGAGAATTTAAATGGCCTTAAAATGAAGCAAGAGCTGCCTTGTGACACGTACCAAAGAAAAGCTATTGAATTTTGTGTCTGAGCAGTGAAACGAAGAGAAACACAGAAGCCATAGGTTTTGATTTCCAAAATATCGTTGGGTTGCCAGGATGTGTCAAATCTCTGAAATGTTTTACTTAGGATTAGCTAGCTTTGTGGGCTTGGGGCAGATTTTTTTCCATTTTTTCATGGCAATTGCCATGGCAATTCATTGCAATTCATGGCATTGCCATGGCCTTTTTCTAGGGGGTGGCACCCCTGATGAGTTGCAGCTGGCTCTGCTGTTGTGCAGCTCACCCTGCGCCAGACTGCTTGGCTTTGCATGCGCTGAGGAACCGCTTCAGGGCACCATGGGGGAATGGAAAACCCATTTTTTTAGCAGCGAGTGCAGGGCAAACCAGCGCGGAGATCCGTCCTCTGTGCCAGCACAGGAAGGACATGCAGCAAGGGGGTGGGAAGGACCTGGGCAATGCAAGGGAGAGCAGATCTGGTTGTCTTCAGCCCACGTCAGATGCCGGGAACCAGGACCTAATTTGCTTCCTGGATCTTAATGTACAGCACTTTGGCTTGCACAAATATTTCTGGAGCTGTATGAGGGCTCTGCTGTTATTCTTTGCTGTTTTCTCTCTTTCAGCTGTATGCATGGAGGAGAGTGTGGATAGCTTCCACGTGATCGCCCTGCATCAGCCATAGCCCCGTGCCCTGGAAGAACAGAAGTTATGGATGGACGGCACATAAAAGCAGACAAGCAATGCCACTTCTGGCTTGCCCTGCTGTTACTTATCTGTTGCAGTTAGCGTGTTTTCTGTTAAGGTGGCCAAATCAGAACTTTTCCATCACAAAAGCAGAAATGCATCTCTCTTTAAGGGTTGTGTACAGCCAGCCTTACTCCTTCTGAGCCTCAAATCCTCTCTTATCGCTATTACTTTGTATTTACTGTGAATTTCATGAAGTGCTGTCTGAGGGCTGCACAGGCTATGAACTCCCTTGGAGGGCCACGTGGTTTGGCCATTGCAACACTTTCTGAGATAAAGCTCTGCACAGGCTGTAACTAGTGCACGCTGATGCTGGTATTATTTTAATGGAGTTGGAATAGATTGAAATGAGAAACTCCAGCGATATGGGAGTTTGACTGACTCTCTGTTGAGTCTGGCTGATGCTTTATAAAGCAGTGCATAATTTGGATCATATGTACAATGACCCTACTTTGCCATCTGTGTCATACTCCAAAGTTTTGATAAACTGTCTTGTTATAATCTTACATTTTCTTTTGCAAGTAACCAGTCCCGTATACTATGCCAAACTACTGTGATACACGCTTTTGTTTATTCTAAATAAACATGAAAGACATGATCCTAAACAAATGCCAAAGACAGAAAATACCTAAAAGACTAAAGTTTTCAAATGACAGTTTCTTTTTAAATGCTTAAAGGAAGCATAGCCTTTTTTTGGTAAAAGTCCAGCAAGTTTTAATAGGAAAGTGAGTTGCTGAATTTGTCGTAAATGGTCAGGCTGCTGCACCACGTGCTCAAATAATGTAATCTAACTCAAATATTGTGGTTCCTGGTTGCTTACCTGACAGAATTTGATGGCATGTTTGCAGAGCTAGAATCGTAGAATTGTTTAGGTTGGAAAAGACCTTTAAGATCATCGAGTCCAACCATTAACCTAGCGCTGCCAAGCCCACCACTAAACCATGTCCCTAGAGGCTAGCTTTGCCTCATTAAACTCTAGCTAGGTAGCCTGGAGTTCTTGCAGGATAATTTAGTTAGTCCAGGTAGCTACAGCTACTAGACTGTGTGTGTATATACATATAAATATATATATATGCATGCTAAGGTACCTGTCACTGAATTCACCACTACTTCTCATCTATTTCTACATGAGCTGTCTTCCCCCCAGCTATTATCCAGTCAAGGAATGCGTGATATCATGTGGATTGTATGCTATTTTCTTAAGCTTCAAATAAGGAAATTAGTTCTGAGTGGGATTTACCATTGTAGAGTTAACCTAGAGTATGCATAAATATACTTCTCAGCCCATTTTTTCTAACTTATGTTTGCTATATATGCTGGAAGATTTGTAAAGTGCAGTTTGATTGCTGTTGGTGCCACTTACTCTTCCTTTACCGAGTACTGCATTCTACCACACTAGAAATGCTAACTAGTTTGTGTGTAGACAGAGGCACAGCAGATGATGAGACCAGGCTATTTCATCAGTCTAGATGAAGTCAAGCTAGGAGTGTACTTCCCTAACCACTGTCTAAGCAAAAAACTGTAGTGGGGATTTGAAAAAAAAACTTCCAACAATAACAGAAAACCGCCAAGCCACTGAGCAAGTTTAATGGAAGAGGGGAGGGGATCTCATTAATGCTTACAAATACTTACAGGGAGGGTGCCGGGAGGATGGGACCAGTCTTTTTGCAGTGCTGCCCAGTGATAGGACAAGAGGTAATGGGCAAAAACGGGAACATAGGAAGTTCCATCTAAACATGAGGAGGAACTTTACTTTGAGGGTGGCAGAGCACTGGAACAGGCTGCCCAGAGAGGTGGTGGAGCCTCTGACTCTGCAGACATTCCAAACCTGCCTGGACACCATCCTGTGCAACCTGCTCTAGGTGACCCTGCTCTGGCAGGGGGGTTGGACTAGATGATCTCCAGAGGTCCCTTCCAACCCCTGTGATTCTGTGATTCTGTGATTCTGTGAATCAGAAGGTCCTGGCTCCTTTCATTCATTTGCTGAAGGGACACTCAGCCTTGTGCTGATGGAGGCGGTCTCAGGGAAAGGGACAACAACTGCTATGTCATTTGGATTGCTGGGGTTGCTGGGTTTGATTTCTGCACTATCCTCTTCCTTCTCCTGTTTGTATTGTGAGCAGCAATCTCCACAAAACTACACTCCAGCTGTGCTCTTCAAAGACAGTTCCTTTCCGTCAAAGCCCAAATTGCTGCGTACCTCAAGGAGATGCGATAGAAATAGGAAGTTATTTAGCAGCAGCTGAGGTCTCCCACCTAAATCCTAGAATTTATAAAATACATACTCGTTTACCTGTGGGGTTCATTCTGAGAAACCGCTTTCCCACTGGTACCCTGCACAAAGAAAGCATGCCAGAGAGCAGACTCCTTTCCTAGCAATAAAACAGCTGCAGCATTCCCAGCTAGATGGAGCGGCGTTCAGTTCCCTCTCCTCTCTGAAGGGGCTCAGCCTCCCGTCTCCCAGTTCACTGGCAATTGGTCTGAGTGTCTTAGTTCTTCCTCTTGGAGGAAGACCTTTGGAGTTTCTCCGTTTGTAAAAATAATTAAATCTTAATGAGGCAAGAGAAATTAAAAAGAGATGCTAAAGCTTGTTGTTGGGGGTACTTGTCTGAGCAAGGGAATGCCTGTGTTGTCTCTGTGATTGTGAACGCTCAGTGCTCTGTACTCACTGCAATAGCTCCACAGGCACTACAATTTTCAGCTATCCTATTCTGTGTATTTGTCCTCCTCTGGACCCAAAAAAAAAAAAAAAAAAAAAGTAATTCAAGGAAAAAAAACAATTGGCCATGCAAGATGGAAGAGCTGTAGTAAGAGGGATCAAGCAGTTAATAATAAGAGCCTTCACCTCAGTGACAGAAGATGCTGGTTGTTTGAATCTAGTCAGCTATGGCAACAACTTAAATCCCATCCCTCACCTCCTGTCAGACTCTGAAGCATTCCAGCTTTATTTTGTGGGAAAGAGCTGCCGGAGGCACCCACGTATGGAAGAAAATTCCATCTGGGGAAGTCCAGCAGCCTGAAATTGAGTGCCTAAGAGAACTAGGTTTCAGGTCCCATTGCCGTCTCAATTATTTCCACAGGCTGGCTAAGGCAGCACCCCCACTCACTGCAGCAGTCTCATAGCTCCCATTTTACGCACCTGTTTTCGTAAGTTTTATAAAGATGTGCTCCTAGGTCCCTACCGGAGTTTTCCTGGTTGCAGTAGGCAACAAGTGGAGCATTGAGTCTTGCAGCACCTAAACCCATAAATGAGTCTCCCATTTTGTCTCCTTCTCTGCCAGTAAAACATGTAGCACTCAGTGGGCAGTAAATATATAATATCACGGTGATGCAACATACAGAGTTGCTTATTAGGGAAATTATCCTAAACATGTGCTTGATCCATGTCCACTGAGAGACGCTAGAGGCAGAGAGGCAGCAAATGGCTGCCTGGCACAGCTCCCTGGAGGCGCGGGCTTGGTGGTGGCTCTGACCAGGAATCTGGAAGCCAAACCAGGGAAAAGAGGAGAAGGAGCATCTTTTGTTATCCACAGGGCTGGCAGCAAGTGGCTGGGATTGAGCATATTGACCTTAAGGTAGTGCCTTTCTAGTGGCCATGATCAAAGCTGTACGCAATAATAGTCTTGCTTTTCAACTTGCATTTCAGTGCAGACTACCTGCGAAGTCATGTGGTTGTTATGAATATCAGTCTGTGCCAGATTCGTTTGCATAAATAATCTATTTTGTATCTTGCAGGGGTTGCTGGGTACATGTCACTCCTTCTCATCAGATACTCCCACATCAAGGAGACTTGAGAGTATCTTCGTTATTCTGTAATGTTCACTACAATTAAGGCTCTTTTGATCATTGCTTACGTGCTACACTTTATTTTGGACATATTTCCCCCCATAAAATACTATCACTGAGGACCTTCTGGAAAATATTTATTTAGTTAGAAATTCAGGGTTATTGTTACGAAAGCAGGGTTCACATAGGTGGTTTGACACATCTCTCATTGCTGACTAAGATTTCACATTTCTTCTGTATGCGCACCATTCAGCTGTTCTGTCAATAGACTGAATGATTGTGGTTGGGTTTTTTTTTGTTATAGTTCCTTTTAAAAATATAACCCTGGACACACTGAATGAATGTACCTTACATCTTCCATGCTCTCAAAGCAAAATTTTGTCCAGGTTCACACTTTCAAAATATCTTTTGCCCTCCTGCATGGAGGCTCACTTTCCCCAGTAGCTTGCAGCCTTCCTTCCATTCCTAACTTGTCTTGGAGATGTCACATGAATGACTTTTAATGGGAATAGATCTGTTCAGAGTGAATAAGTGAAATGTTGTATAGACTGGCCACAGTCTTGCCAGTGAGAGCACTCTTGAAATACAACACAATCACAGCTCGGGTAGTCAAGAAAAAGCTCAAATTCAACTGCCTGAAATGCCTCATGCTAAATAAAATGAAAGTGTGCTGTTTCTGAAAGAATCTTCTTGGAAATGGAAATGAACTGATTAGGGATCATCTTTTCCTTTGAAAATGGACAAAGCATTGTCAACCCTGCAGATTTTCCAGCAAATTCTGCTGTACCTTTGTGAGCTCTGCCAAAACTTGGCAAATGAAGATAATCTGAAGTGTGATATAGTATTTTTAGCTTTTACAAAAATAGGTTGCTTAAAACTTGGAATACCACGATAACAAAATAGTCTTTAACTTGTACAGAAACATTTTAATGGAATACAGAAACAAGAGTTATTTCCCTATTTTATTTCATAATGGAGATAAATTAAGAAACTAATTAAAGTGTGGCTAACTTGGCCACAGTTCGGGAGTTTTTGAGGAACAAAACCTTTTTTCACTTATTTTAAAAACTGGCATAAAATATAGGAGGGTATTTTAAGCAAAAGTGCTCTGAGATAATGAATTGAATCAAACGAGTCTCTTAATTTGCTCCTTTATTTTCATTATATTTCAAAATTCATATTCTGGTTCAAGCAGAGATGGCCTTTGCAATTTTATACTCTCTGAGAATACTGAAAAAACTGACCGTAAATTGGAATTTGTACAATGAACTGTCAGTGAAATTTAGCTTTGTTCAAAGATCTGGAATAAGAATTATGCTACATGTAAGTCATATTAAGGCCTCTGTGGAGAACGAGATTGTACAACTCTACGATAATGCATAATTGATTTTATCTTGGAAATGTATACTATTACTCTTCTTTGTATACGATGAATGAATCTGACAGACAAAATACTGCATTTAAAAGACAAAAGACAAATCACTGTCCTTTGATTTCCTCCCTGTCGTTACGATAAAATCTGAATTCTCCTTATTTTCTCCTGCTGGACCTCTAGTTAGGTTTCCTCATTTTCTCTCATTGAATTTATGGTTATTTAGTAGGTGTAGTAGCAGTTGCATTGCCAGCAGCACTTCACTTTGAGAAACCGCTCTGGAAGTGTGCCCTGTTCTGCTCGACCTGAGCAGGCAGGTAACAACGAAGCAGTGACAAATTCTTGGATCTCTTTGAATAATAATTACACTAATTATGATTTTATTTAGAAGAAAATGGCAAAATGGTAATAAAGGTGGGCATTCCCTGTCGAGGAGAGGTGCAGAGGAACAGCAGCAATGGGAAAAACCTTGACTCTTCAGGGCACTCCCTGTTTTTCCAGCCCCAGCTCTCCCTTTCTGTGGCAGAAGTGGCCGAGCTCTTCTTGTTGTGTCAGCGAAAGGCAGACAGCTCTCCATGAAAGCTGTGAGCCTGCCTTGGATGATGGAAACCTTCCAAGCTTTTCCAGGTTGTCAGTTCTGGATAATTTCTCCCCCCCCAAGAGTTATGGAGAAAATAGCTGCGGTGGCTTCTGAACCACTCAGTGTGAATCCTGGAGAGCTAAGAAAATTTCAGAGACTTGGAAAAGTGCTAATGCAGTTCAAATGTAAAAAAAATGGTAGAAAATGGGACCTAGAAACTCCCCCCTGCATGAATCCAGATTCCAGTTAGCTTGGAAGTGCCAACAGAAATATAACAAATATAAATAATGCTAGTCAGTATGGTTTGATGGCAAGGAAGACTTGTCAAATGAATCCGTTATCTTTCTTTGACAGATCGGTTGATGGAAACAACTGTGTGGAATTTCATTTCTCCAAAGTATTTGGCTTGGTATCACAGGGTATTTTGGTTAAAACCTACAGCTGTGTTAGGAGGAATAAACAACTGTCTCATTTACAGGTTTGACTCTGTCTTTTCCTAGGGAGGATCTGCAGAGACTGGTTATCGACTGAGAGCTGCTCAGTACTTTTGGCAGTGGTCTATATGAAAACATGGCTGGTAAAGTGTGAGGAAGGCACATAGATGCTACACAGTGATGTGAATTCTTCTCTAAACAGTTTCCGTTCAAAATTTTTGGTTTAATTGAAGTGCAATATAACAAACTGAGAACAAAGAATGAAGGCGTACGAGGGAGAAGTATCGGGCAGAAGCTGAAATGAAACGCTGTCCCGAGCGGGTAGGGCTGCCGTCAGAGTGCTGTGGTCTCCTGGTGGTGTTTCCCAGCAGATGTGGAGGTGCTGGAAGGAGATCCCAGGGGGTCCCTGTGCAGCAGCAGAGGCACAGAGCTCTGTGAGGGGCATGCCAGGAGCAAGGTCTGTTCCTGTGGAAGGGAAGGTGGAGAGGTCCCCAGATCGCTGAACACAAGTCCTTGAGCAGAGTGAAGGGGTCTGACAGGAGCACACATTGCTGCCTTGCAGGCAAAGGCACAGCAAGAACCTATGGCTGGAAATTAAGTTAAATTAATGTGAGCTTTGGTGTGGGACTTGGGGATTTAGCTACCACTCTCCATGTAGAACGTGCAATGTGAACATCAGCCTAGGTAGAAATGGATGATCCAGCGGGATGAAGTAGATAGTAAGGCTGAGGTTAGCCACCACATTCGCTGCTCTTCCCTTCCAGCCTCACAGTACCTGTGACTTTTATGATGATCACAGTTTTCTTTCCAAATGTGCATGTTACTCTCTAAACATGTGCGCCCATGAGGTGTGTTTTGCCTCTCAGGTGAGGTGTATGGCATATCTCAGGGTGACATTGTTACTACTCTAGCTCCCAACCTGGGGAGAATTTTAAAATAGAAGTAGACCTGGGTACCTCTCTTAATAGGATAATACAAAGTCCAATCCAAAGCAATCCTTGAAATCACTGCACATTGATTGCTGTTTCAAAGGCTGCAGAAGAGCCCAGCAAAATAAAAAATGGATTATGGTAAAGTCTATTGAGAAAAACAATAATGAGATGTATATGAGTATACACATTTGAGATACAGCATGCTAAAAGCATATTGTAAATCTCTAGTAGCACGTTTTCAAATGTAAATATTCATATGAATGCTTTTTTAAAAAAACAATTATACTTGACAGTGAAGACTGGCAATGGAATTTTAAAATATTTCACATTCATGTGGGCATGTGTAGGCTAAATAAATATATGTAAATATATTTATAAATATGAATATTATAATAAAAAATCTTCCACGCCTTTCATCATGTAATATAAAAGAAGCAAAATACAAAACTGACTGGCAGGTGACTGTAGTACTTAAAGCAGCAGAAATAGGCAATTTGTTTTCAAAATTCAGGAGGCATAGAAGTCCAGCATGAAGTGGATATTTAAAAAATAGAGTTCACCTAACTTTGGTGGAATCGTTTTCGTTTATTTTGAGCCACAGAGTACACTGCTGTGGATCCTGTGTAGTCAGCCTTTGCAGTCAATGGAGAGAACAGGCTTTCAGAGATGGCTCATCTGTCTGCCATAGAAACCCATCTGGATCGCTCTCTTAGGGTGCCTGCTTCTTTCTGTTGCCTACGGAAAGCATGAATATGAATCATATGAATCCCATCCGCTGTATTTACAGCACCTATACGGTTGTGGTGGTTTGGCTTTTTGCTACTCCCAGCCTCCTTGGCAGCTCTCTGTGGCTGCTGGCGGTCCCTGCTGTCTGCCCGGTGAGCTCCCGCCTACAGCCTGGTCTTATCCCCAGGTCTGCCGCTGATATGAGACGAGTTCGCCCGTCACAGACCTTGGCCCAGAGCTGTTGTGTTGTGGCAATGCTGGTTGTCTGCTTTTAGATTTTCCTTGGGGGCACAGTCACTAGTTTCTAAACAATCTGTTGGTTGTGCGTCAGGGGATCTAACAGCATCGTCATCAGTGGAGGAGTTCAGGGTTATATCCTGGCAGTTTGCAGTGATCAAATGTACCCTACCAGTACTGTGCGATGGCTGCCTGTTATTTCTTCTAGTAGCAAAAATCACAGATCTGTTGAAGGCTAACAGGTCTTCAGCAAGGGACTGTAGTTATGGAGGCTTCTGTGGTCGTTTGAGAGGCTGCATAGCATGCAGAGATGTGAGCATGGGGAGTGAAACAAGGAGGAGGTGCTGGTGGACATCAGGCAGTTTTTTGTCAGGTGTCATGCAGGCTGAAATACCGGAATTCATGCACAAAGCACTGCCAGCTTCTGGATTTTATTGTCATTCTGCATCCACGTTTTGCAGTTTTTGAGGGAAGAAAGAAATCGATCAGGTAGAGATACACAGCTACAGCAAGCTACTAAGGGCAGAGCATTTATCTGTGATAAAGGAGGCTCTGGTGGGGTTTCAGAGCATTAGTGGGAGCCTATCCTCTGCAGGACAACTCCAGAGCTTCCTGCACCGGACAGTGCTGTTGCTGTAGCAGTGGGATCCACTGCCATCCTGATCTCCCCTCATAACCATCCCTGTAGTGTTGAGAAGATCTTGGTCTTCTGGGACTCCCTGACTTCTGTCCAAACCCATGGATGCCCTGGCCTGACCCTTGGCATCAACCAGGGAAGTGTCCTGCTTAGGGACATGGTTTAGTGGTGAACTTGGTAGTGTTAGGTTAATGGTTTGACTCGATGATCTGAAAGGTCTTTTCCAACCTAAATGATTCTATGATTCTATCAAAGACTCCTGAGGATACAAGTATCAAGGCTGAGGGCTGAGCTCCATGGTGCAGTTCCTCTTGCCCTCCAGAGCCATGCTGAGACTCTGTTCTCCCAATAGCTTGCACACAATTCCTTCATATATGCCCCATGCTGCCTGTTTTGGACTGCCATTTCCGTCTTCAGGGACTGTGACTGTTAGGGACAGGCAGGCTCCTGGCAAAGGCATTGTTACTTTAATCAGACTTTTTTCTTAGGCAAAATACAAGAGAGAAGCATGTGCCAACCACCCCTCATATATCAGTATCTCCTTTCCTTGAAACAAAACAAATGATGCAAGGTTGCAATAAAAAACATAAACAAGGGTACAAGCTTGCAAAATGTTCATGAAATAAAATAGAAATGTATGAGTTCCCCTAGGCAGATCCCCAAACTGTCATATTTAATGTCTACCATTAGATCAGTATGTTAGTTTACAGGCACCTAGGGAGACGTGAGCTAGGTGGAACAGTATTATACAGCTTCACATAAACACGTATTAAACGGCGTGAATAGTAAGAGCAGGTAGAATATGCAGGATGTGCTGTTCAAAGCATATGCCAAGGCAGAATGATGAAGATTGATTTCACTTTAATTTTTATATGTTTTGCATCAATATTATGAATGGTTTGTTTCAGTGAAATAAATGCATTGAAATGTTCTGGATGTTAAAAGCACCCCTTGAAAATACACGGGCTGCTTTGTCAGTACATTGGCGCTATATTGCACTGCGAGTTCCTCCTTGTGAATGTTTACAGCAACTTCTGTCCACCTAATGTACCGATGTCAGAGCTCTCTGTTTTTTCTGCATGACACATTGTTAGGCCTTTTAGTCATTGACTCTTCTGTCAATGATGTCAACAGAGGTAGAAAGTTGTCACCAGAGAATGGTCTCCTGCAGCTAGAGTGCCATAGTTAATATTGAGGCAAATAGGCTCTGAATGTGAGGCAGGTATCCTGCAACAATATTCGGTTTCAGTGACCCTACGTCTGCTACACTAAGGGATTAATTATGCTGATCCCCCCCCGCCCCCCTCCCCTTGTTCTGTGCATTACTACAGCGTTTTTCAAAAAGCTGCGTTGTACGTGCATCTCATGAATGAATCCGTGCATTTCAGTCACCCCCTCACTCACTGCATCAAAATGTGAGCTGCTCTCCATCTGGAGGAAGGAGTGGAATATCTTTCCTATCTGGCTGACAGCTGTGAAATACATCCCCCCGTCTTTCCCATTTAGTCTGCAATCTCCCATCAAATTTTGGTATCCACTCCAATTACACAGCACTTTAGACGCTACGGTGACGGCTGGTTGGTGACAGCTGCTATAGAAAGCCCTAATACAGATGGATCATTCTGCCCCAGTCACTCCAATTTCTTGGTTTTGCTTGCTTTGATTTGACCTTCGTTTTCAAACAGCTTGTGGCTTCTTTTTTCTCTTCCCAGGGATACAGGAACTTCCATACAGGATCGGACTAGAGATCCTACTAATGTAATATCCTGTCTATAGCAGGTTCTTCAAACGAAAATGAAACTCCCATTTGGCAGACTTGTAATTAAATATGCCTTTGCGGGAGAATTTTCTGAAACTACTAACAGCTCTCTTTAATTTTAGATAAAGGGAATATAAATTTTATATAAAGAAGATATAAAATTTATATAAAGAGGATACAAACTTGTAGGCTAATGCCACATATTCTTTATATTTTGCAATGAAGTAACTACAAAAATAGTTATTCAGATAAATGTGTAGTTTCTTTTCAAAATGGTTTTATTATCTGCCTTTGCAAGTCAATAAATGAAAACCCACCATATTCACTAGAATCTTCAATTCCTCTTTAAATTCTGAAAATTAGAAATCATCCTTCCTTGCCATTTTTATTTTGAGGGAACTAAGCTGCTTGAGCAGCATCAATACAGGTAGATGTCTTATCTTCTATCAATATCGTTTTGCTACGAGCAGAGTTTCAGAAAAGAATCCATCTTCTTGTTAGGAACCATAGTTGGTGCCAAGCACATGCTACCTACACCTCCTTCTGCCGTCTGCTTAATATCAGATAAGATAAAAGATTGGAAAGAGCCCAGCTGAGAACTACTGTGCATGAGCAAGCCATCTAATCAGAAATCCCACTGAGAAACCAGGATTCGCTCCTGTTGCCTCCACCTGTCTTCCAAAGACGTTTTCTCTGCTGCTTTAATTCTCTTTGTTGCTTCCCATAGTCATCCTCCCTGGACTGCACGTTTCACCTCGGTTTAACCCTTTGTAGCCAGCTGCCTACTTCTCTCCTGACTTTCTTTTGTGCTTGCTTCCCTCCTTCCCCCAGGTATTTTCTTGTCTGGCGCGCAGGGTAACTGCAGCCTTCCTTCAGTCAGTTTTCACTCTTGCATTCGGCTTCCTGAACTCCGTCCGTGCTGCCCTGTTCCCTGTGAATGCATCGCTGAAGCGCTACCCTGTTATTCCCTCTATTCCATACCCTTCCCTCTTCACACTCACTACTGCAGCTGGTAGCATTATGTGATACAAATAAAATAACTGATTAACTGATTAGCTCTTTTCTCTCTTTGTGAAGCAGTTATATAAACTGATTCTATTTGTTGTCAATTTATGCATGAGCCTTTGCTGAGTAGTTGAGATACATACTTTCTAGTCTGTGGGTACTTCACAAACTGCTTACTTTGATTATTAGCTTTTCAGTGTGTGATTAGTCATCTAAATCACAGGGTATCAGTACTGCCAACTTTAAACATTACAAAATCATGAGTCAGCCTCAAAAAATCATGGGATTGTTTAAAAATTATGTGGGTTTTTTTCCTATTAAAAATACTTTTGCAGTTTGGTTTTCACTTGGCTTCTGAGCCTTTAGGTTTCATTTGCTTCACATTTTCAAGCTTTTCTTTGCAAATGTGGATTAGAACACTTTTTAGTAAAAGAAGTTATGTTTATTCTGCAGTCTCCTGATTTAATGATCTGAATCCTCAAGAAGAAACTAGGGAAAGTAAAATAAAAACACAAGAGTTGACAGTGCTGTATTATACTTTCTGTTATCTTACTGAATGACTGAAAATTTTGACACAGAAGATAAGCAATACCAGAAAAAGATGAAGAGAGATAGCAATTTTCCATATTTATTTAAATTCAAACCATTTAAAGCCTTCACACTAATAAGTGTTAAGCTCCAGTTTCATAATGATGTCCCTGCAGCCTTGGCGGGGGCGGGGAGGGGGGGAAGTGCATATAGGAGGCTAGCTCACTCATATGGGCAATAAATCAAGCCACAGAAAAATCTGAGCTGCTCTTAATAAACCGGCCATTAGCCTTTCATATGAATGCGGCTGTTTATGTACAAATGTAATCTTTGCAGTGATGGGCTGCCATCCTTGAACAGTTAAATCGCTCAAGAATCTTTGTGCTTTAATGTACCCAAAGAATTATCCTAGATCAGTTGTCACCAACCTGTGAGCCATGCGTTACCTGCCAGGACAGCTCACACCACCTTCTCCCCATGGCCTCCTTCCAATGGTGATGTGGGATTCAGCTGTGTACCAGACATCTAGCTTGCTCCCAACCACGTCTCTCGCACCTGTGGTCCTCAAGGAAGAAATGACCTTTGCTGCCACTAGAACTAGCTGTCCGGCTCATGGCCCACCTAGGTTTGAAGGCACCAGACAGAGGGTTTCTGGGTTTCTAGGGCTGAGGGCACCAGACAAAATGGTGTCTAGGTTTCAGGTTTTGAAGGCACCGGACAAAGGGCTTATGGATATGTAGCCACTTTTTTCTTTTCTGATGCTCTCCACCACTTCTCCAAGCTGCTGATGCTGCTTCCATCACGAGCACCCCACCTGGGTAATAGTGGAGGAGCACAAAAGGGCAAAGTCTGCTCTCAGCAAACCCTTTATGACTCTGAGGCAGCTGTCAGTTCTGAACTCTGTTAACTTTTCTGGCATTGCTCATTACAAATCATAAGGGTCTCCTGTCTAGGAGAAAGTATGTCTATACAAAGTCACCATTACAGCAAGTAATCTTAGTAAAAGTAATAGAAATTTGCATGAAAGCAAATTAAATGTCATGTTTAACTTATCTTATATTCCTTATAAGCAATGCCACTAAAGGCACAAAATCTGAGATGAACAGCTTAAATCCCATGGAAGACTTCACGTTCCTCATTGCTGGCTACGCTGCACCAAATCCTTTGGCTCACACAGACATCTTCCTTATCAAATTCCCCTAATCCCAAGACTGTTTGTTGTCAAAACTAGTTTTCTCTTCACATTATCCATGGATCTTTCTTTAGAAGATAGACCACTGAAGAATTTTAAAGAATGATTAATAGTCACCTTTGAAGTACCTTCCTTGAGTCTACCTTGGAAATGAACTGAACTTAGTTTTTGAGTCAGGCTTCTTGCTTCATCCCTCTAAGGTTTGGATTTTTTCATTTTTTGTTTAGAAACAGGAATTATAAGCACGTCCTCAGATATTCTGAAGACATTGCAGCACAGGATACCCAGCCAGCAACAAAACCCAAAGCGGTCTATCCTAGTAATGGACAAGCCTTTGTGATACCTATATCTAAAAGTGTTCCAACACAAGCAGGCCAATTTAAGTCATATTGCGGTAGATATAAGGAAACATGACAGTACTATCTTTTGAACTATTTGGCATACCCATGTCACAGATCATTAAAATTTCAACCTTTTTTTTTTTTTTTTTGTCAAAACTGAAAATTCTGAAGATTTGTTCTTAGCCTGAATGATAGCCAGTGGAGTCTTCAGCAGCTTCTGAATATTCTCTCTCCTCTATTCTCCAGCAGGGCTTTTCTCTCCACCCCATTGACTTTTCCTCAACAGAGACATCAGTAGTCCCTGTAGGTAATTCTAGCTAGAACTCACCTCCCGAGACCTTCTAGTTAGCCCCTGGTACTGCAAGGCTCATCTGTACTTGGCGATAACAACCTTTTGAAAGACTTATATGTCCCTCTATTTCTGTCATTTGTGTTAGAGCAAGTTATGGTCATCCCAATGCCAGTGCCCATCACCACCAAGACATGCAGCTTAATATTTCCACAAGTTAAGCACTCATTAAGGTGGCAGCAGTCATAAACAAGCTTCTTTGAAGCTTGAGCGACTTTGAAGCTACTTTTTCTTTGGGCAAAGGCTGATGATTGAAGCATTACAGCCAGGGAGATACCTCCAAGTGGCTCAGTTCTTGGCAGTGGTGTTTAGAGGGCAGCAGATGATACATACACCCCTGTTGGACCTTTCCTCTCTTTATTTGTAAGTCATCAGGCTTTAAGGAAAGACAAAAGCCAGTATCAGGACTTGGGGCTGTGCTTACGTGGCAAAGCCAGCACTGTTTGGGACTGTGGTCCCCTGACAGGCTCCAGAATTTGCCCTCCCTCCCCAGCCTTGTCCACACCCTGTGTCTGTCCTTAGATCTTGCTTTGTTGCTTGATCTGCTCATCCTCCAGCAACCACTGCCTGTTTTACAGTTCTCTGTGGGCAGACCCGTGCTGCATTTTCACCACCTCTGAGGCACTTCTGAGGGCTCTGATGGAGAGCAGTGCCTCTCGGCACACCTTGCTTGGTGTGAAAGTCAGGGATTCCCCATGCTGCAACATATCTTCTCACCATGCCATGGGGAGAAGGGGGAGGCTGGCTGCCACTGTGCCCCTCCAAAGCTGGCCTCAGGTTGGTGGCTAGAGCCAAAGCACTGCTGGAGTCCTGTGTTCCACCTGCCACTAGCAAAGCGGCATGGCACCTGAGCTAGCTTGCACAATGGACACCTCCTGAGTAGTTTCTCTCCCTCTCTCTGACACGTCAGCTTTGTTTTTCACTTTGCATCACAATTTATTCCCCTGTTACTCTGCCTAGACCAGATACCTCCTCCAGGCTCCTTGATCGCAGTTGCAAATGCTGTGGTACAGTAGCGGCCTATCCACCTATTAATTTCTTCTCAGTGTTTTATCTCAGCGGCCTTTCCACATGACTTGCACGAGCAGCTTATTTAGTTGAGTTCAAGCAGCAGCCACTGTCACAAGCAAGTCACCAAAGTATCTGTTTCTAGCCAATATGCTGGACCGGAAGGGCTAAAGATGCTACATTTCTAAAAGCATAAGGTCAGTGTGTTGAAAGTGTCAGTATGGATTCACGCAATTTCCCTTTGAAATCAGTGTGAGGTGTGTGTCAGTAGGGACTGCAAAGGATGCTAAAAGTAAATACAGCCATAAGAGCTTCTTCGTGCACATCTGAACTGGGGACTTTTGGAGCATTTCCCAGTCCCTTCAACTGAGTACTCAGGCCAGACAGTCACTGTTTGTTGGACAGAAACCCAAACACATAAGTAGAAAGTGAGCCATCATGTGTTCCTCTTTGCTCTCCCATCTGGAGCATGCGATCAGGACTTCTGTAATAGCTTCAGAGCATTTTTGAGAGAAAAGAAAAAAAGAAAAAAAAAAAAGAGTAGCAAAGGAGAGGTCTGCTCTGTTCTTCTCTCTGGATAATGCACATTAACAGTGCAGCTGCCAGCAGTGCTTTGGATCCGACTAGATCTGAACTACAAAGAACTGTTAAAGATGCTTTAAAGAACTGTTGCTCATTTCCTCTTCCAGACAACTATCTGACTAATATAAGAAAAAAAGATTTTTAAAAGTAAGTCTGTGTATTTCTGATTTTAATGATGTGTTTTTGCTGTCCTCTGCCATCTTACAGGGGATGTTGTAGAGAAATAGGCACCAGGTACATCAGGTTTTTGTAACTACAGCCCTGGGTTTCTGGAAAACAAAGAAGCCTCAGGAAAAAACAGAGATGCAGCAATACATGATTAGACTGAGAATGGAGAGCTATAGTGCTTTTGTTGTATATGTAACGGCTTGTTTCAAGGCATGAGGGAGTCTTGTAAATCACTGGACATGTGGAAAATAGCACATTAGTGTAAGGTCATAATGATAATCTCTAATGACAGAATGAGAGAACAAGTATATTCATTTTAACATTGTAATACTTACACTTAGTGAATAAGAAGATTTCTTGAGGCCAAAGTACAGGCAGCAGAATGTTATTCCATTGCCAGAATTTCATAAGATATTGTGAATTTATCTGCAAATGAGTCCATATGCTACAACAGCTAACATTAAATTCAAGAGCAAACTGCCTAAAGAAAAATGATCTTTGTGTGTGGTACAAGAACAAGACTGGCTTTGGAACGGCTGACAGGAAAAATCTTAGGTAAGTGCAGCCAGGGAAATGCAGTTGAGACTGTTGGGTCCAGACCCAAAAGGATCTTAAGTCAGGTGCCTGTCTCTGGGAGCTGAACTCACAGGCTGTATCTAAGCCCTCTGGCTTATTACGGAGTAGCTTCCGTCCCTGGCAGCTGAGGAAGTCTAATTTTCAGCCCTTGGAGGTATAAACATGAGTCATAATAAGTCTTGTAACTGCTGCGGGTCATTTTAGAGAAGAAAAACTCCGCACTGCGTTTCTTTTGAAATTCAGCTACTCTCCAGGAGAAGATAAGGAAGATTTCGCTGCCTGTTCAGGGCTCTCCGCCGGGAGCCAAGGCGTGTGTTTCTAATTCCTGCTTCCAGGACTGCCTCGTGTATTTTTATTTAGATAGTCACTGAAAAAAATCTGGAAGCCATCCAGGGAAATTTGACTGCCTCAAATGTTTTTTCTGAAGAAGAAGGTAGGGAACTGCTTTTCCAAGTCATGCCTGGTCCTTAGCCTGCCTTTTGCTTCAGGACTGTCTCACCTATGTGGATGCGTTCTACGTGTGATAATCGTTCACTGTCTCTGGCCTGGGAGATAAATGACAGAAACGCTACCAGAAATAGCAGATTTCACATGCATAAAGGCTTTCAGTGATACGGCAATTTTACAACATCACCCACATTTCATATACCGCACATAAATTCTTTTGGTAGTCTCATAAGAGTTATCCACTTCGCCAGACATATTTTCTGATCTCCTTTTATGCTTACAGAGCATAAGAGAGTTTTTCACATGAAAGAATCATTCACACAGAGTAGTTTCACTGTCCTGGGGGGTTGAAAAAATTCAGGTATGTTTTAAGGAAAAATGACAGCCTTAGTGTTGGGCAAAGATAATTCACTGGAAATTTGACCTTTAGTTTGAATTTTTAAAAATACATTGTTATTGGCTATGTCAGTACTCTGAGTAATGACCTTTGTACCCATCAAAGCGTAGCTGACTGCATAAAGACTCTGACGTGGGTTCCTCCCAGGAGTGTTTGATGCTGCCGGATCCAGTTCCTGCTTTTCATGGCACTAAGCAAAAAGTTTCAGCTGAAAACTCTCCTGACTCTGCTCTTGTCTCCAGTCCTTGCAAAGTAACTATTTTCCTTTTCCATTAAGTTTTGATGTTTTAAGTTTAAGCTCTTCTAACTTTTCTCTCAAGAGAAGAAGTATGTTTGTGAATGCCTTAGATCAGCCAGGCAAGGGAGTCCCTGCCCTGGCCTGCCTCTGCCTGCTTATGGCCTTCACCCTTCCACCGGGGTGATTGTCCCCTCAGTTCTAGGGCTGTCCTGTCTAAAGGACTCGGTTTAAATTTAAAACACCTAAAAAAAAGGGTTTACTGTTGAAATCGGTGCTTGTTTAACTTGGGGTGAGGTTATAGAACACTGACCGCTAGTCCCGCTGATGTAAACCGAGGTGGTTCTGCTCTGTCTCACCTCCCCCTCATATCCCTGGCCGTGTGGTCCTACTCTCTCTCTAAGGCCAGGATCTAGCTCAGTAAGCCAGCAGAAATGAACTTATGTATTTTTCCATTTATTTCTGGATTTGTTTTCTGCCAGCTCAGTGAACTGAATGGGCTGAGCATCAGGCTGGATAAGCAGCCAAATGTGCATCGGAGAAGGTGTCTGGGCAGAGGGTGGAAGGAGCAGGACAGCCTCTTCTGCTGTCAGCAGCGTTGGCTCGTCTCATCTCTTTTAGTCACCTCCCAGTACTCTGTGCTGCAAGCGGGGGCAGCTCCGCAGCTGCTGGTTGACGGTCTGATAGCTGAGCTACCTCCCCTGCAGATGTAACTTCTGCGACCAGGACGGTGTGGGTAGCGAGGGGCAGGAACCGCAACAGCCTTCCCGAGGCAGACCACCCCAAAGCTGCATGTGAGCCGCTCTTTGTTTCCATTTATCCCGTACATCCAATTCACAGGGATGAACAGATTTTTTATGGACTTTCCAAAAACAGCATTCACAATAAGCCTCAAATTATAATCATGCATCTCAGATGCTATTTTGGATGAAACCAGCTATAGAAGGGTAATTTTGGAGAAGGAGAATGAGCAGGTGAAAGCAGTGAAGTTGTAATGAAATTGATAGACTTAATTATAGTATTTGCTGCTGTGAAAGCTATAATGCTGTCTAATCAGTTAAAAAATGTGGGAAGACTAAGGAGTCACCGTTTTGTCTATTTACACTACTATTTTTAGGGTTTATTGAGTAACATAGCTAGGATACCATGTAGAATGTCAAGGTGTATATGGAAAAATATAAGCTAATTACTTTTGGAAAAACCACAAACTGATAATGCTTTTCTGAAGTAAAAGAAAGCACGAAAAGTTCTGGCATTTTAGGCTGAGCATTCACATTTTCTGTGCTCTTCTTGTTTACTTGATCACCCCTCCTTGAAACAAACACCACTAGTCTGTTGTAGTATCCTTCACCACAGTAAATTAGAAATTTTCTGTGTAACCTAGGAGAACAATAGGTTATTATTCCTAGTTGTTACTACAACAAATGTCATCAGTAATGTCCTGATACTGTGAAAGACTACTGGCTTAATTTGAACCATAACCATATTAATTTTTATGGTCTAGCTGTTTGGTAATGATTGTTTTGCATCACTTGGTAGAGCCAAGTTTGACCACTGAATTATTTGAGCATTATGGTTTTTGCTTCTTTGCACTTGTGGTGCTGGGCAAAGCAGGAGGGAGCAAAGGATTATCCCCCAGATCCCAGGAATGGTGCTGCATGTTTTATTTTTCGTTCTGCATTTCCTACGTTGTTGTAGCTTTTTACAGAGTAGGGACAAATTCTCATCTAATTTGCATTAATGGGCATCAAAAATGTAATAAATATAGCCAGCATTAATTTAAAAATGATAAATAAGCCAATTACAACCTCTCTGCCCCCCCCAACCACATTCAGAGAAAATGCATACACCTAGATTTTACTAACACTGTATGGACCAAAACCTATAAACATATGTACAGGAACATACATTATATATTTCTGTTTTCCTTTATACCTTCAGCAAAGCCTATCCTCTTACTCCAAACCCACCTGCTCCAGTGTCACTGCGTCAGCAGAAGTGGTGTTGCTGTTGGTACAGTTCTGGAGTTGCAAGGCGTCCTCAAGGGACTGCTTCTGCTTTAGTGAGTGTTAGCCTCAGCTTTTTCTCAAAGCAGTGCCTGAAGGGTGAATTTTACCTTTAGACACTAAACCAAAAATATTGACCAAATCTTTCAGAACTCTAATTTGCTTATATCAGCAAAGTACCCGTAAATGAAAGGGTGATTGTAATTTATAATACTGCTGTGTATATATATGTATAGGGCACCAATAATTAGAGCTCAGCAGTATAGTCTCCTAATTTGCTTCTGCAAAGGCTTGTTGAAATTTGTTGAGTATTCAAAGTAACAGTACTCAAAGCCCTGTTTATGAATTCCATAAGATAATCAGTAGACGATTAGTTGTAATCCTCTGTTGTCTAGTCTGGTATCTCTCTTTCTCAGCAAAAGGCTCCGGAAGTCTCAAAGATGTAATAAACCATGCTTAGGGCCACCACGAAGTAGGCTGGCACCTACAGTATGATGCAGGGAATGCCAGGCGTATAAACTGCATGGGTACTAGTGACAGCATCACAGCTATATATCTCTATGAAATGGTAGCAAAAAGGGACAATTGTTTACTTTTTTCATTACGCACTTGTGTGTTAAATTTTTCAGCTGAAATACTCATACACATTGGTTTTGAAGTTGTGACCCAAACATGTACGTTGTGAATGTTAGTAGATTCACTAATTTAAATATTTATTAATTTAATAATAGATTTACTAGTAATAACGTTTATGTTGTAACCCAGCAAAACACTAACATATATATTTTAAAGTTAAGTGTGTGATTAAATGTGGACAGACTGCTGAATCAGGGCTTGAGTAAGTTACTTGTGAGTCAATATTAATCACAACAAAATACTAAACTGTAATGAGCATCTGTGCTCCAGCAGGACTTCATTGTGCTGAGTCAAAGAGCAAACACTCATGACCCCTGGCATATTTATTGTATTATTCTGAGGCTAATTAATACTATTCTGTTACATGCTTCCTCCAGTTATATGTCATTTTTTGTGAATCTTACTCTGTGCTGACATTATTGTGCAAATACCTTAAACAAAGGATTATTACATTGTTTCACCCCTGATGCCAGTTGTTAAATCTGCAGCTGCACTCAGACTTTCAGTTTTCCATGTTTGCAAATGTCTGATTTCCAGCAAAGAATGCCAAGTGTCTGTTTCCCATTTCCAGTTGTTCAAATTTGTTGTTAGGAAGGATGACAAGTGCACAATACATGTCAGTGAGGAATCCAGCACTGCGAAGTGGACCAGCATTCATGCTATTTTCTTTATGATCAAGAACAGACCATGTCATATCCATGAATTTGAATAGGCTACAGCATGAATTAATTATTGGGTTTACGTAAGTGAATAGGAGGAAGGTCTTCAAATGTATTTTCAGCAGTAACACAATGTAGAAAAAAATAAGTATTGCCTTGTATGATCATGTAAATAATTTTGATATTCCTCCTGCTCTCATTATTTTAGATATGAAAAAATATGGACAGCAAATAGCAGGTCACCTTTGAAAGATAGGAAACATCCAAAAATCAGGATGGTATTTAAAGCAGCATCCTTTCCCAAAGCTGGGTCAAAGGGAAATACCCGTATGTATTCAAGTAGTAGTTTACTTTAACATTTTTTTTTTCCCCCACATTTGCATTGATATAAATTTCCACTTTACGTCACATAACAATAAAGTTTCTGTTCTAGCTCATAGGTCACAGTATCTCCTGTTGGTATTGTAATGAGATAGTTCAACAAAATGAATTGCCGTTACTGCCATGAGATAGTATAAAATAATCACAGAAAAATGAAGAAGGATTTAAAAATTGCAAGATCCTAGGGTGATATTTGGAAACATCCAAAGACTTCTAGCATTTGATTGCATACTACTTTTTCTGCTATCTGTCTTGATTGCAACAAATACTCAACTTTTCATAACGTTTACTCCAAGCACTCCAAACAGCAAGTTAGCTGCAGTTACCTCGTGGCCTTTTGTGTTTGAATAATGAAAACTGATCTAAGGGAGTCTGAAATGCAGTGGGTTGTTGCAGTGGGCGCACAGAATATTTTTGTAAATAAACAGGCCACTTACTTACACTTTTGGAATGTCGGCTGGTATCACAACAATATTTTTGGTAGCTTTCTGAATAGCTTTTTGGCTAGACTAAGCAATTTGAATCATGAGTGGCAGAGCCCCTTAGTCTTTATCAGGACAGTGCAGTTGGGACAAGCTCAAGCCACTTCACTGGTAATTCTGCATCCTGGTTTGAAGAGGCAGTGTTCAGTCCTTGGAAAAAACAAATTGCTGGTGTTTACCAGTGATGAGGTAACATCAGTGCTGACGTGTCTGAAGATGGGATGACCCATGAGAATAATTAAAATGTCGAAACAGGAACTTATGTCAATGGAGATGGCTTGTCTACTAGTCAGGTGCTCATTCGTTAATATTTTCAGCAGACTAGGCTTGTCCAGCAGACTGATTATATAGTTCAGCATTGCGTGACTTAACCTTTTGTTCTTCAGAGGTGACATTTCCTTTAAAGCAACGTGAAAGGAAGAATTAAAAATAAACAGGCTGAAAACAAGCTATTTTCAACTGGTTAGCCAAGACAGCAAGAAAAAAAAATCCCTCTAAAACTACATTTATTTTAGCTTGTAGTTAAAAAAACATACATAAAAGCTCTGTCATTCCACATATACATTTACCAACAAAGTAATGTTCCCCTACCCTTCCACCAGTTCTTGTACACTTTTCTTGGATGGCAAATGAAGGCACACAAACATCACAAAAGAACAGTAAAATAGTTGTCCAGGTCAGAAAACTAATTAACTCTGTGCAGCCCCATTGCCCCTTGCAAGCCTTATAAAACTCCCAAAACGTACAGAGCCAAAGAAAAGGGTAATTGTTTCTTTTTAGGGGAGTACACAGCATGCTGCTCTGGGATGTAGCTGGCACGGGTCCATATACTCCTATGATTAATTCCAAGCGACCTGTCTACCTTTGGTCTTCCTTGTTCTTGGTAGAGTGCTGTAACCCTCTCTGGTACTCTAACATTGGGGACATTTTGCTGGGCTCAGTGAAAGTAATTCTGTATTGTGCAAAATACTTAAATGAGTGTTAGCAAAGAGGCAGGAACTTGCTTTTTCTTTTTTGGCAAGTCCTCTGACCGCTAAATTATAGAGCTCTTTGTGATCTGAGTAACATTCCGCTAATTGTGCATAATTGAGAAAATCTTCATCAGAGAAGATGAATGTTATCTCACAATAACTGATCGTGGCAGCCTGTTAAAAGATAAGAGCCTAGTATCTCTGTTTGGCAGATGTTTGACTTGCAGCTCCATCTCCCATATTGTAGGTAAGTGGTGCCTCTGTCGCCTGTTTCTCAAGAGGTGAGGCAGCGCTGCCATCTCCAGTGCTCAGTTTAAGACTATCCCCAAGAGCACATCGGGTCTCTGACTGCCGCTTTGTAACACTCTTGAGGATTCCTCAGGCTCCCCCTGCTGCCTTCCACAGCACCAGGGGAACATCAGCTGCAGAGGAAGAGGCACCTTTGTGCGTGTTTTACATCTACCTTTTCACCTTTATAGGCATCAAAAATACCCTTTCTCTGTGTGCATCTTTGGGTCATCTAGTGGCACGTAGACCCTAAGCTGACTAAAGATTAGAGCAGCCTATGGAAGCTGCATAGAGTGTGGAATCATCAGCTCACAGATTAAAACTGCCCTCCTGCTCTTCCCATTTTGTATTCTCAAAAACCGACTGCACAAATTACGCAGTCTCCTTCCTCAGAAATCCTCTCCAGAAGCATAAGTGTTCAACTGGAATTGAAAAAATGGTAACCTGCTTACTGAGACCTATCCTTGTTTTATCCCACCTTCAGCAAAATCTCCCCAAAAGACTGGGGCTCACAATAAGCTATCATATTGTTCAATATTGAATGAAACATGGGTAATAAAGACAAATTCCTGTCTTAAAGAGAAAGCTATTGTTTCCATCAGAATGCCTGCTCGTTGGGGAAGGAGGTGTTGGTAGTTGCTTTGTGTTCTGAAATCTATATCCCCCTGTACGATCAAACATTGCCAAGGGCATGAACAAGGCACTGGCATCCTTCTCTATTCTCTTTGCATGAAAGATTTGTGTAACCTAAATCTAGGAAATAAGTATTCCTAAAAATAACCCCTCCTCCCTTGTTTTTCCACTGGCACTTGCAGTTGTCCATCAGGAGTGAAATGTCCCAGTTCTGTGTATGCATGAATTCTGTTGCGTGCTGCTACTTCAGTTTGTGTGTTGGGCCAAAAGATGACAAAATGGACTTGACTCACATGGAACAACAAATCAGTCTTTGGAAAATCTATGCCTGGTTCCCAGTTTTCAAGGTATCTTTCACCTGGCCAGGGGAGGTGGCTAGATGAAATTGCAGACATCTAATTCATCTCTGCAGTTGTCCCATCGAGGACAGAGAGTGCTACTTATGTCTGAGTCTCAACTTCTCCAAAGTGGCAAACGTATAAAAGCTATCTTGGAAGTGGAATACCAGATAGTTTTACCAGATAGACTCTGGTCCTAATACAGTGGGGACTTTAGTTCCCCCACTTATGTAGGTGACTTCTCTTTCTTAGCTCTTAATAAACTTGAAATTGGATATAGCATATGTCACAGTTAAACTACTAATAAATCATAAAGTATTATGTGACCTTATTGGTAGTTCAAGTCACCACTTCTGATACATGAGTTATTCTTTGATTGACAGTGAGAAAGGTCTGTGATACCAGGATCATAAATGCAGGATGTTTCTTTTCAAATGTAGTTAGGATGGGGGGGGTTGGTTTGGGGTTTTTTTTTGTTGTTTGTTTGTGGTTTTTTGTTTGTTTGGTTTGGTTTGGGTTTTTTTTGTTTGTTTGGTAGTAACTTTTATACTTAGAACTTCCTCTTTCACCTTACTCATAATTTTTGAACTGAATTTCTTTGTATATCTGTGACTCCTACACAGTAGAACAAAGCAGGCCATTGGGAGAGTTTTGTTGCCAAGTCCTAATACAAAACCATAAACTTTAATTTTTAATGAAGATTAGTTTCTTTCTAACAAAGATGCAGGGAAGGACTGTTACTCTATTTTTCATGTTTAATGGATCTGTTTCTGCAGTGCAAATATGGGTATCAAAATCTTTAAGATCCCTGTGCTTCATGCATAAATCTTAAATGGATTTCCAGAGCAGCAAGGAGAAATAATACTCGGGCTTCCCTGGCATTTACCTTGTATATATTATTATTATCTGAATAATCTGTGCTTTTGAATCACATAATTTATTGACATTGTGCATTAGAAAGACTTCTTGTGACAAGCCACAATAAAAACATATTCCACAATGCTCTCCCAGACTAAAACTGAGGGACCAAGCTGTGGCTGGCTTTGTTCAGCAGTGTGTGGGTGAGATGGAAGCAAGGAGACATCTCACCTCTCCTCCAACAAAACCTTTGAGGGGTCAAGTATTGCCCAGTGAGGCACCAGGGGCACAGTGCAGGTTGGTGCCAGCAGGTCCAGCCCTCTCTCCGATGGCCAGGCACCTCCACTTCTCCAGCACTGGGTTTGGTGTGCTCACTGGAGGCTGTTCCTGACTCAGGAGGATTTTTTACCTCCGTGCAGGTCTGCTGAATCCCCATCTGCCTGCCAGGGATTCAGCCCTGAGCCCTGTGGAAAGAGCAGCTTGGCATGTAGGATCCAAGCTGACCCATGAGGAGGACTATGACTTCTACTTGGGAAAAATAACTGAGGAGATGAGAAATCCCTGTGGCAGGGATGGCAGAAGCAGTATGTGCAGTGCATATACGTGTGTGCGTGCTGACGGTCTGTCAGCCAACTCTGGCAAGTGATGAGCGCGGGGACGTAGCCAGGACCTAGCTGCTAGAGGGCTTAAAATTCCCTAGCCTGAAAACATTCATTGTGACTTGCTGTAGCCTTGCTCTATACTCATTTTTATCTGCACAAACCGTGCTGGTGTTGCCGTATGGACCCTCATGATACCACAGTAGCAAGAATAATACCAGAGCATCCTTCTCCCTGGGAGGACTGCTTTCTTGCGTTTCTCTGTAGAACTGTAGTACCATGATCTCCAACTAGGAGACCTCACAGTCTAGGCATTGCAAGGCACATACATACTCTGTATCTAAATAGATTAATGTGGGGAAAAAAAGGAACTATTATTATCATGTTTCATATTTTAGAGAATGAAAATGAAGATGTTTGTTCTGCCCCAATATATATAGCAAGCTCTAGGATTTTTATTTGCTCAAGACACGATCAGATGCTTAAAGATAAATAAATCATAACAACTCAGTCAAAATCTTTTTTTCATAAGCAACTTCTTATGCCAAATCACTCTCTGTGGTTTACTATTAAATTAATTCAACAATTGCAGCCCTAGGGTGACTTCTTTGTAACTTCTGAGAGATTAGCTGTCTTTTGCTGACTCCTAAAGCTGCTATGCTTCTATAAGGCTTTTAGGTTTTGCAGGTAGATGTAAATGTGCTCATTACTCAACCTTAAGATTCATTAGTGGAAATAGAAAATACATATGTCTGTTACAAATCCATTTGAGGGAGGATGAAGGAACCAGTGCATTTTCATGTTATATCTCAGCGTGATATTTGACTGTATTAGTACATTAGATCTAATATATTAAAACTGTGTATGACAGAGCAAGGACTCACAGTCATCACCCTTGGATCCCTTGGATGCCTTCCACCCAGCCCTATGGACTTGCTATATCCAGATATCTTAAGTGATCGCTTCCTTGCATCCTCATGGATGTGCGGCTGAGGGGCGTAGCCCAGTGGCTGGGTGAACCTCTGCAATTGCTGTAGGATGTGCAGGAGCTGGGCTACAGACAAGCAGCAAACTCCCAAAACAGCTGGTCTGGTCAGCAGATAGGAGTCTCTGTCCTCACAAAGACAACAGCCAACCACTATTACCCATTACTTCCTTTTGGCGCCCCTCGAAATCAGTAGCTGCCACGCTTCGCCACTGTGGGGGTCTTTGTCAGCCCCCCTTCAAGGGCTGTCTCTGGCCATTCCTCCTTCAGCCCAAGATGAGGCTTGGGCTCTTGCCTGTTCAGAGTCTCTGTGGACAGCTGTGACCAACCTTTGAAGTATTAGTGGTCTGGTACAGTTATTGCTGACCCAAGATCCACGTGATCCACACTAGAGAGAGGACATCTCGCATCTAGGTGTTGCCATTAGGTACGAGGTGCTACTGCTGCTCATGGTGGTAACGGGCAGAAGAAATGATTGTGATTTCTGGTTTACAATGAAACATGTTTCTCAGGTCCAATTGCAAGAGGAAGTGAGTTTGTTTATGTTGGTTGCTTTATGTGTAATGCAATGACTGTACATGTGATGAGTTGGTTAGGAATACTTCATCTGAAGGGAAGTTTAAGATACAATTGGTTTTGTCCTGAAGTTTATCCTCCTATTCATTTGCTTTTGGAAAAAGAAATTACAGCATCAATTGAAAAGTCATGGTCTCTTCCTCCCAGCGGTGTTACCCTGGGAGGAGGAATATCATCATCTCACAGATTCAGAGCACTTTGAGGGCATCATCATCTCACAGATTCGGAGAACTTTGATATTGCTTGTTCCAGATTTTTGAAGGCCTAGTTTTGGACAGTGGTGCAATGGTGCAATTATTTGAACAACAAACAGATGTGTTCCCAATAGACCCGTATTTATCATACTGTGTTTAGTTTGAGGCATCTTAAATAATTTGTGGATTCTCTTGTAAGTGCAGCCAATTACGGTAATGGGACCTGGAGGTCACAAATATATGGATCACTGTAACAAAATCTTGTTCTGTCAGGAGTGTACTCTTCTGAAAAGTGAAAGATATAAAGGAGTTTTTGTTGTTGCTGATGTATTGTTCTCAGAAAGTCTAAATACTGAAGAGGAAGTCAGAAAGAAACAGGCTTTGTGGCTGTTGCTAGTACCACCACTTATTTTCCTATGCTATTAAATAAGGAAAAGACAGTCTTTAGCTATTATTTTGGATCACTGCAGAGCTAGATGTCCTGCTAACTTTCAGAGTACGTTGGGTTTTTTTCCCCACAGGCTTGCCTAGTTACTCTATTTAGTCTGCATATTATATTCTTATGAAAGCTATGTGGAGGGATTATACTTTAGATGGCAACTTTTAGAAGATTCATGTATATAAGTACTTGTTAATCATAGAACAATGATAATTAGTTCATGCTAATGCAGATTTATACAAACATGAATCGGAAATGTGTCATAGGGATAATCATGTTTTCTTTCCGGGGCCATCAAAAAAATGATCAAACCTGTGTTTCAGCTTAACTTGGCATGGTGACTTGGATAAAAGGAGTACTGAAGCCAGACAGTGCATGGAGCTGAGCTATGCTATCCGGGGTCCTTGTAACACCATACCGTTTCTTCTAGGGTTGGTTCCCCTTATTTAGTTTCGATTCAGATATACAAAATAGATTATGCAGTCAGTGAGTTCCTCATTACTTAAATGTCTGTCACTTTTAGTTGAAAACTCTGCTAAAGAAACATTGCTTCTGTTGTTGGTGTCAATACTTCCTTTAATCATGGAAAGGGTTTTAGAAAATTTCCATTTTTTGAGATGTAATACAATCTGAAAGAACACATATTAGTATGGGTGTTGTAATGTTGTCAGAGTATTTCTGAGATTTATCTTCCTTAACCCAACTTTTCCTTTTATTCAAAAAGAAAGGAGACAATATACATATTTAAATGTGATTTGATATGATATGATAAATACATTGATACAATATCAAAGTATTTGAGAGATGGTAAATATGATTTATCTTTTTTCAATGTAACTTGTCCTTTCAACAAAATCTTCATGTTTTATTTATGTTCTTGATATCTAATTGGGAACAGTGGACTAAGGTAGAGGATGATAAGAGAAGAAAATACTTTTACTAAAAACCCCACAAAGCAGATGAATCATTAGCAAGTTCTGTTTTGACCTTAAATTAGCATGAAGGTTCACCGGTGTATATGTGAAATTGGATACTGAACAACAGCAATCTAGTAAAATCTTGAAGAAACATAATTGGACAGGTCTGGGCCATCTCATCAGAATACAATGAAATAAACTGACAAGAAGGGCTCCTTACTTGAACTGCTGTGGGTGGGAGACATTTTGGCACAGGCTGCCTTTGCAGCGGGGTGCAGCTCATCAGGAGCTACGGTGAAAGGTTGTTTCCTTGGGAGAGCAGAGGAACTGACAGCTAGCAGGGAATGACTGAAAGGTCTTGCAAAATCGCTACTATTTTCAGCAGTACCAGATACAAAAAAAAATCGAGTCTTAATGTTTTCTACTTGCGCTAGCTTTGCCATCATACGCAGGGTCCGCGTCGCTCTGGCAGGGAACAGATGTGGGTTTGGGTAAGCCCTGGGAGGGCACGTCCCTCTGGTCCTGCTGCTCTCTTCCTCCGGAGCCAGATATTTCAAGGACTGATTTTACGAGTAACTTGGAACTGTTGCTGATGCCAGTGTGGGTGGTATCAATAACAGCTTCAAGTGAGAAACAGAAGAGGCCCATTGGTAATCTTAGGTTACTTTTGAGTTCTTACAGGAACAGAAATGATAACAGATATTTGTTGATACACTCCCTAGATACCCCTTAAAAAGCATAATCAAATATAATTATGCTTGTGAGAGTGGAATGAAGTTCAGATCTAGCTTGTTGTAGGTCGAACCAACTGCATATTCTTAGGAAGCTGAAGGCAAGAGCTTGATGTAGCAGTTCAGCCCCTGGTTGCATGAACCTGTCTGCTCTGAAAGAAGAAATACCGTAATGCTAGAATGATAAACCTTTGATTTACGATGGTTCGTATCACCCAAGAGCTTGTGAATGGGAAACCTTGCCTACTTTTCGCACCCTGTCTGAAGGCTGGTACTTTTACTGACCTGTTAGCTACTTGGCTGCTGTGAACAGCCAAATCCTGAGTGTTCTTCCTTTCTGCTTAAGAAGCAGCAAGGAATTGGTTCTGGAGTGGTTGGACCTTCTCCTTTTAACAGTGTCACTGGGACAGAGACATCTAATATCCTCAGATATGAAGTCCAAATAGAAGGAAACAATAATAAAAAGGAAACCCAAAATATAATATGCACATGTAATGACAGGCGGCAATGGAAGACATTCAGAGAAGTGCAAGTGCAGGATTTCCAGTGTTTTTAAGATCTAGTTGTTACAAACATCTCAAAACATCTCTGTAGTAGCTGACAAAGAAATCTTGCCTAAAACAAAAGCCCTGAGACAAATGTAAGAGAAAGCAAATACAGTGATAGAATGAATATGATCCTTAGAATGAAAACAATTAAAATTCCTTCCATGAGATTTGTGCCAATGGTAGGAAAGCAGCAATGCTTAGCACGGAGCAGTGCAGATAGCAAGGCCTAGGAGGTGCGCCTACCTTTTCAAAAGAAGTGACACAAAATTTGAAAGGCAAAAAGATAGGAACTCACTCACTGGATCACACCAAAATATCTAACCTCACTTCTCTCCAGTACGGTACTGCTTCCACAGAAGATGCAAGGCATACTTGATGGGGTGACTCTGCCCAAGGACCATTTTTTTGTAACCATTGATGCACAAGTAAAGCTCAAATTCTAGAATATGTTTTCTCTAAAATTTTATAAATCGATGTATATATTGCCCACTATGTGTTTGACACATTTTCTTCTGAATATTACCATATTCTTGCAATCACAGTGTTTCACATGCTAGTTGTAATAGTTTTCTGGGGGAGGGAGGTTAGGAGGATAGGGGGCTGTCTCAGAGGCAGTCCTTGGAAAAGGCTGAACATGAGCGGAAAGGCCACGAACATGAGCAGAAGGGCCACAAACATGGCCTGTGTGGCTGGCATGGCCAAAAGGGTATACTCTGGCTCTGCTGTCATCGGGATCACTGGATTTCTAGGATGTGAAAAGCAGAGACAAATATCATATCTCAGCTTGGGACCTGAAATTCATGTTGAGGTTCCTTCCTTCTGGCAAGTTATAAACCACAGTATAAATCCTTGTTAACTTCTGCCTTGAATTTCACCTGTAGAGCACTCAGGTTCCCGAGTTGGGTGTTCTGTAATTTTGGACCTGTGAAACATTCATTTTCAGTTGACTTACTTGTCAGCTGAAAACAAATGTAAATGAACAAGGGAAAATAGTATCCAGCTCACTTTTCTGTGGCCATCTTAGCAGTCCAATTATAAGTGGAGTTGAAAGCAGAACATCTTTATCATTCAGTACCATAGAGAGGCCTGAACATCTTCGTGCAGCAGATCCTTTTAAGTGAGTAGATATCCATTTCACAGAGGCATTTTCCATACTGAAATTATTTTGCTTCACATGTTTCCACTTCTCTGTAAGTTTTTTTTTTTTTTAATTGTGTTAGAGGGTAGTACTTTCCAAGCTTAAAATGATTTTCTCTGAATTAATTCTAGTTCTTGTTAAACCACTCTAAAAAAGTATTGCATGCTGAAAACTCAGAGGACTCCGATTTATGAAATGAAGGACAGTTTCCAAGCAGACATACAAAAATAAGAGCTTTACTAAATTGTAAACAGCTACTATGTAACTACCCTGTGCTGCTCTGAGAAGCTTTCTGCATACCTATATTACATATAGCTACAACTAAAAATTTGAGTACTAATTATGGCAGCTATATATTTATATATCTCTAAGCACAGCAAGCTGTAGTGAAAACAAATGTAAAAGTAGGTCCTGATGAATGTCCACCAACATCAATTAGAACTTTTCACTGAATTAGAAGAAGCTTTCAGCTCAGCACTGTGGCAAAGACTACATTCCTGCTACACGTGGCTGCCTAACTGTATACTGTGGGCCCGAGCTAATTTGGCTACTGCTAGGGAAGCACCTTGATGTTAAGGACATACCACCTGCTGTATTATTTATTCTGTTTCTGCATCTATGCGTCCAGTTTTAATTTAGTATTGCAATGCCTTAGCTCCCAGCTGAGAGCTTATAAAGCAACTGAAGGTTAAATCATCAGTTTAATATAATTGAAACCTCTTTCGCTTTTGCTGAGGAAAAAGAAGTATGTTCTAAAACAATATTCTATTCTCTCTGTGTTTTTTTTTCCCTGCATGTAAATCCCTCCAGTTGCTCCCATATTTTGATTTCTACAGCAGAAATCACTCCAGGTCTGACTTGGGTGAAGATTCTCACTCAAATTGTCTGTGTAGGTAAAGTTTCAAACCACAAAAAAAAAAAAAATTAAAACAAAAATAATCTAGGGACTATCTGTGAAATTAAAGAAAAAGCTCTGAGACATAAGGCATTTTAAGGAATAAGCTGGGGATTACAGCATGCAAATGAATGAAAGGAAAGCAGCAGGGGAAAGGAGAGACATGTAGCAGGAAAGGTGACAGTTTTGCTGAGGAATTCTCCTGTCATTTTCCCTAGGGAGGAGAGAAAGGGAGTGGGGAGGAAGTGGGAGGAGAGCAGTGTGAAGAGGCTCTTGGATACCATGGAGATGGGTACAGTGTAAAAATCTGTATGCTGTAGATAAGTAAGTGGGAGGTTGATATCAAACTCCTACCAGCCAGAAACTGGCTTTGTGCAGGGTAAACATGTTAAAGGGCTGGGGAGGAGGAAGCATTGTTTTAGGCTCTGCCATGCTGTTTGCCTACTTAACACTTCAGAGAGTGAACAGAAGGGACAAATAGCTGTTTTTCTAGCTTGTGCTTTTCAGTATCACTGTTCTCTTATCTATATCCAGTCTACCAGGAAGAAAAAATTATGTTCTAGAGCTTTTTCTTCCCATTGAAATTGTCTTGCTACTCCAGACCTGCTTTTTCTGTCTCTTCTTTTAATTTCAGTTTTAATTTGATTAACTGGGTGCTCATAATAAATTCATAATGCTTCTCCGTGGTTCGTGAATGTGGGGAAGAAAATGTGACAGATTTACTAGGAACTAAATGTTACTTTATGTCTGAGTAAGACAGTGGTTTTTTTTAAAATTCAGCTTTTGTGTTACACTGCTTTGAAAGGCTGTCTCTGTTCATTTTAGGATTTCTTTGTTCTCTGCTTCTAATTTTTATGCTTTTGATGCCTGTAAGACTGCTGTTATTTATATCTGTGGCGATAGAGAAAATGCTATAGTTTGTACATATGACGTTGTACTCCAAAGAATTATTGGATTTTTTCATTTTAAAATTTAAGAAACGCTGTAGGATGACGAGTGTGGTTTTCAGAAGATTGTTATTCATGCTATTGATTCTTCTTAAAATACAAGCTGCCTGCTGCCTGTGAATCGGGGTAAGGCAAGCCAATACTTTGGTTCAAGTCCTACTTTGTTCCCTCAAACAGTCCTTCCTGAAGCAAACCAACTAGTTTTGAGACTACTTCAAGGGAGAAGGATTTCTCCTTAAGGAAGACATTTACTTATTGAAAGGTCTTCTGTAGACCAAAAGGGATGAGAAAGGGCGGTACTTAGCTGGTATAGCTGAGCATGCAGAGATTTGGAAGTACAAGATACCCGCACACGTACCTCAGCGTGGTCTGCCTCCTGGTGAGGGTGTTTCTGTAGGCAGGGAGCCGTAAGGTCATGTACCTCAACTCCAGGATGGTGGGAGCCGCTTAGATGAGGTTGCAACAGAGTGAAGTAAAAGACCGGCGCACAACTTGGAAGTAGGTGGCTACGAACCTAATGTAAGTTTTCCTTCTTCCCTCCAATTCTGTGGACTTTCAAGAGTGGCCGTGGGTGACCTGTGAGGTCCTATGCCATGTGTAGGGAAGGAAGCGCTGCTCTGGCAGCCTCCAGAAGCACCGGCAGTTACAGACCTACATCAGGAGAAAAATCCCATGTATGTGTGTGTGAAAGAGTGAGCTAGAAGGAATCTGAGAAAAATAAGCTACTTAGCAAGTCAAACACATTTAGAAGATGCATGTACAGTAATGCAATAATGCCCCAAATGTGACCATAAATTGTATTTGCAACAAAGCAGTTCATTGATAAGCTGTTGGGGGGTTCTGCTGAGACATATCTCTGGGGATCTGACTCAATTACCCTGTGCCTAACATCTGCTGCTTAAACCCAATTAGTTTTCCCTTTTATGCACAAGCTCAACTTTAGGATTATGCCAGAATAAGTGATTTTTTTTTTTTTTTTTTTTGGTAAGAACTTACATTTAAATGCTTTGCCTACAATAGAGTTTGGAGAAGTTGAGGGGGGAACTGTTCTTAGCCCTCACAGTTCTTGCTGCTGCTTTTTGTCCAGGGCAGCTTTCTGACCACAGACTGACTTTTCAGTTTATAATGGTAATAAAAGCACAGTTTTGCAATGGCCCTGTCTCTGCCTGTGTGCATTCAGGAAGAAGTGTGGTGCAGCAAGTTTCTTAAGACTTTAATTTGTTGTGCTGGAGGACACAGAAGCCAAGGTATTCATCCCCCTGGGGTTACTGGAGCTTGTATTGGAAAAGTCCCGCAGGGAGGGATGGGGACATACGGTGCAGCTGCAGGGGCAGTACGTGTCTGACTCTTAGCGGTCTCATCCATAGCTATTAACCTTGGCCAAACAGCAATAGCAGTCTTTGTGAAAAATAAATATCTCTAGCTCCTAAAGTATTTTCCTTCCTGAATTTCCAAAACTTAATGCAAGCTGTGGTGGTGCTTGGGGTCTTCTTAGAGGCTAGAGGCCCAGCATTTCCTGGCAGTGGTTGTGCTGGCCTCCTGTCTGTAGAAACTACCTGGTTTTTTTTTTTTTTGAAGTTTTCAGACTTTAAAGAGTGCATGTTGACCTCCAAGAGAAAATTTAAAGAAGCCATCTCAGAGCATGATTCTTAATTGGCTTTTTCTAAGAAGTAGCAAAGGAAAAGCCGTTAAACTTTAAGCTAGTTTTACCAATACTGATAGCATTGTAGAGGGTGTAAATTATAGATTTAAAAGTCGGATTAAAATAACATCTTGGGTGCTTCAAGTACAGGTTGCTGCTGGTAGAAGAACCAAAGCTGACGCCTGTTTTGTCTGCACCAGAACAGGTGACTTCAATGCATAAATCTGTGAAGAAGGGTGAGCTCCTGCCTGTAGGAAAGGGCTGCTGGTGGTGGGAGGTTCCACAGCATTTCTTGCTGGCTGCCAGCAGCATCTCAGCATGGTGGACGTGGTGAACCACAAACTTGGGATCTTTTCTGTCCCTGATCCCTTGAGTTTCCTGCTCAAGCTTCTGGGGTTTTGTGTTGTCTGCTGGAACTGGGTGTGTGAGGAGGGAAATGCTGTGCTTTGGAATTTGGTCCTGAGCGATTTATAAACCCATGACCACGTGTGCAAAATCGGGAACAGCAATGTTGTTGACTGATAACATACTGTCTTCGTAAGTTAAGCATGTTTAATTATGGTCTTACGTTCTTTTGCTCAACTTTTTAATATTGTAGTCTATGGGAGAGGGTGAAACTAACTTTACAGGCAGGTAGTAAGTAGCTAATTTTGTAAGATTCTTCTCTGTGTGCTGTTCCTAATGAGCGGGCTTCACATTTGCATTGCATGATAGCTAATTTGTATGCAGTATGAGAGCATAAAGCTTGATCAGATATGCACTCCAGCAATCACTGGCTCTTCTTCATGTATCTACATTAACGTCTCTTTCTTTGTTGCAACAGGTTCTGCCTGGCATACTGCAGAAGCATTGCTGTATTTTACCTGACAGGAACACAGGTAAATTTTTTTTCTAATTAATTAATATTGTAATATGATTTGGAGAAATGCAAACACAAATGGGGTAATATAGAGAAGTCTTGTTTGCTACTTACCATCACTGAAGTTCTCTTCTAGTGACTGGCAACTTCAATACTTTGTTTAAATGATCTGCATTCCTGTGAAGATTTTGTATATTCTATTAGCTTTTTGGAGCTAATGCTATTGTGGAGATAAGCCTCTACAATATTGTATGAGGTCTTGCTTATAAAGATATTTGCATGAACTTTTGAAGCATCTCTTGTTTATTATAAAGTTACAATTCTGGCAAGAAAAGGGGTTTAATACTAGAGTCTGCAGTCTGGAGGTCTTGATTCGCAAAGGTGCTAAGCAGTAAGTCTTACACGCGGCTCTGGCTGCAGATAAATGCTTGCTGTACGCCTATTTGTCAGAGACTAGAGGAGTAGACTAAAGGAGTAGACAGAAGGAGTGTCACTAACGATGCCTTGCTATTGTGCAGGAGGATGCTTACGGTAATATGTTTGTGACCAGAACAAATCAATTGATGAGAACGATAACATGGATGAGGAGAAAGTGATGATTTCATTTTACATTCTTTTATTACAGGAAAAACAATTTATTTTAAAATACTTTTTAAAATCCTTTTTATAATTTTATAAATTGGGTGAGAGTGCCTGCATAAGCAAGTGTGAGTTTGACTTAACAGACTAATTTTGGAGAAGTAGAAAGAAAAATATAGCTTATTTTTGATATCCGATTAACAGAATATCTGTGAATGCTTGCTGCTCTTAAGGCTTCATTGCCCCTTCCCCCGTTAACTGCCATTAAAATAAACCAGTTTGTTCTTTGGCTTGCTATTACTTGTTTTTCAGGCAGAGTTTGCACTAAGGGTAATTGTATAGAGAACTTGACAACTGTGTTGAACTGCAGTGTGACTTGTGGTTACCTGCTACTGCTCAAAGGGCAGTTACAATCTCATTTCCATTTTCATCTGTGAACATGGGAGCAGTACATTAGAGTAAGATAGTTAATAACACATCTCTTCTAGCAAGAATTTGAAAGTTTATAATTAGTGAACAGATTGCAGACAGACTTTGGCCTTTATAATTATTTCAAGTATTCCTGAAAACCGGACTAAGGAAACGCTATATAATGACCACAGCCCAGTCTGTGTGCTCCTGTGCGAATATCCCTGTGCCAATTATCTTCTTTTTAATTTTATTTCCAATATAAGAATTTGATACAGATTCCTTTGATGACCAAACTTTTCTTGACTTGTATAGCGGTGTATCAAGTAGATATCAAAGCCAGTGTTACCTGAAGCTTGGAGCTGGGCAGTAAGACTCTGACCATTTATCTAAAGAGGGTGAAATATGCCTTTGTAAACAATATCGAGAAAGCCGTTTATCTAAAATACCAGTCACCTTCAGAAGTGCTTTCATTTGGACAGAAGAGAAAGGAGGAGCCTGCTAGTGTAGAATTTGGTTTTGAAAATTTTGAACTAAGCTCTTTGAAGAGGAATTCCATCAGTTTTTGGTATGTAACAACTGCTGTACGACTCAAACACACTTAGGTATGAAAATAACTGTAACTTCCATTGCTTCTGTGTGACTGCTACAGCAAGTATTTTTATGCTTACCTGTTAGTTGGGAGTTGCCAGCAGGTGCAAAGTAAATGATATCTTAGTCATTTTCCCCGTTTCCCCCATTTATGGTGTTTAAATACTTGGGAAGAGGAGAAGAGTTCAGACAGGACACGGGGGATTTTTCAGCTCCTTTCTGGAGGAAAAGAACAAGTCATTTTTGGAATTTGATTCATTGAGTCTGTTAGAGATAGGTGAACCATTTTCTTGTTTGATTATGTCCCAATCAACTAGTCCAAACCAAGAAGACATTCATTAAATTTGTGTAAATGTGGAACATGCTGTTTGCATTCAAATATAGACATCGTATATAATCTTGTGCAGCTCCATTCTCATTAACTGAGCCCAGAGAAATGCCCTGATTATGAGCTTTAGGTCTATGTCTGTGTTCAGCTGCTGACCTTTGGAGGAATTTAGCAATGTGCAGACTTAGATGATCAAAGGACTGGAGCATCTCTCTTATGAGGAAAGGCTGAGAGACCTGGGTCTGTTTAGCCTGGAGAAGAGAAGACTGAGAGGGGATCTCATCAATGTTTCTAAATATCTAAAGGGTGGGTGTCAAGAGGATGGGGCCAGACTGTCTTCAGTGGTGCCCAGCAACAGGACAAGGGGCAATGGGCACAAACTGGAACACAAGAAATTCCATCTCAACATGAGGAAAAACTTACTTTGAGGATGACAGAGCACTGGAACAGGCCGCTCAGAGAGGTGGTAGAGTCTCCATCTTTGGAGGAGTTCAAAACCAGGTTGTGTTCCTGTGCAACCTGCTCTAGGGGAACCTGCTTTGGCAGGGAGCTTGGATGAGATGATCTCTGAAGATCCCTTCCAACCCCTGCCTTTCTGTGATTCTGTGTTCCCAGTAAAAAGGAGAGAGGGATAGAGAGATGAATGTGGGGGGAGGGATGGGAGAAGAAAGAGGGAAAGAAGCTTAAAATGAGACCTGCAAAACCATTAGGGAAGA
Organism: Burhinus bistriatus; assembly: GCA_013397275.1. NCBI lineage: Eukaryota > Metazoa > Chordata > Aves > Charadriiformes > Burhinidae > Burhinus > Burhinus bistriatus. The sequence goes on along the minus strand of VYXH01002582.1, from coordinate 193,554 downwards.
ACAAAGATGCTGTAGGGAGTAGGGATGTGTGAAAGAGAGAGACACGGTAGTAGTTTCCCCACTTGTTTATATCCATTCAGCAGTTCAGGAGTGGCCAGCTTGGGGGTCTTGGGCTCCTTGTTCAAGAGTGCCCCCCTGACCAGCCAGCCTCTTACATGCTGTTGGCACAGGAGCTGCACCCCGGAGAAAGAAGCAAGCCCTCGGGAAGAATAGAGCCAGTGCTGCCAGGCCACCCGTTCATCTGGCTGCCCTTCAGACCTAGCCTAACCTTGAATCTTGGGGAATATATGCCATTAGCCTTAAAAGTAGTATGGCCCTGGATTGCCCATACCCTAGAACATTGCACGTCCCACTGTCCCTTCCTCCACTGTGTAAGAGTTTGAAGTGGCAACACTTACTCTGTCAGTATTGTTATGCTGTATTTGTAAACTGGAGAAGAGCAGTATGCACGGGAAGAAAAGTAGACGGGAGCGCTGATCACCTTCCCCTTGTGATGCTGCGTCAGTACTTCTACCATGAACTTTTATTTTCAGAGCTTATAACTTGGCTATAAAAACATCTCCTGCAGAGCCTTTCAAAAGGGAGGATAAAAAAAGTAATTCAGCTGTTCCACAGCAATGCAGTTTGGAAGAAGACATGTATTTAACAAGATTAGGCTTTTCAAAGGTTAAAGAATGATTCATTTTTCAAACACATAAAACATTTACAAAATCTCAATCTCTAAATAAAACACCGAATGCTGCAAGTTGGTTGCTTGCAATAAGCTTTTCTAATAGATGGTGATGTTTCCTTTCTTAAGTGTTAATTTATTTGTGGCTTTCCATTAATCATAAATATATTTTGATTACTACATGAAAAGTTTGTATGTCATGCACTGGCATAATGTATGTTCATCATCATGTTAGCTGGTATCCAGGTATTTGGCACATACCCTGTGCCTCAGGAAGCAAAAGATCCCGGACCAGACACCTTTATTCTGCGCTTCCTTCTTGTATGCCACAAGCATACTATAAGAGCTGTATTGGTGTCCCTTCTCAGTTTCTTTCCATCTCCTGTAACTTAACCAGTCAGCACCAACTGGGATGCATTAGCAGTTATAAAGTTAATTGGAAGAAAAGCAGTTACATGCTCCATACAGGTGCTACTAACAAGACCATAAGGGGAAACAGTGTGAAGGTACTAATGACCTGGTGGGGAGCAGCTTGCTTATTCTCTTGAATTATAACCCTCCCTCTCTCCAGCTCCAGCTGGGAGAAATAACCCACCCCTTTTGATGGACAACTAATGCCAGCTCTAATTCTCTTTATAAATATTTCCCGGCAATGATCCATCCCCTGCCAAGGGGAACTCTTCAGCCAAGTCAGAAGTCCCCCCCTCGTTACTGCATGGTCACTTCTGTAAACCTTAGGCAGATGCTGAGGCTGTCCTTCCCTCCTCCCTTCCCCCCTTAGCAAGGGTCTTAGTTATGATAATGGTTTAGAGAGCTGTTCACGCGCTATGAGCAGTACACTCGGTTTCTGCCCTTGAAATGATGATAGCCATTAAATACATGTTTTGGCATTCTTAAAAAAAAAAAAAAAAAAAAAAAAAATCAGGGGTGAGAATGCAGCTTTGAAACAGAGAAGTCAATGTTCCCTGATGTGGGTTGCCTTTTATTTAAATTTATGTATTTTTAAAATTTATTTTTATTTCCAGTCTTGCTTGAAATAGAGCTCTTCAGTCACTACATGTGGGTTGTTTAGCTATGGATAATTGCATGCAAATAAAAAGAGGAAATATATCTGAAGGCTTATGCTTTTGTGTATGCTGTAAGCAGTCTTAGACCAGATAAGTGAATTATTTGGAGTTTGATTTTTGTTTATCCCAGAGCTCCCTGTATCATGATCTAGCACAGTAAATGATCCTCAAGGTGAGCACAAATATACTTGGTGCAGTAAAACGTGAGTTATCAATGGGACTCATTAACAGAAGGCGCTCTGTGTGATTTTTACCATTGCTGCAGCTGTTAAATGGACATTCTTGCACTGCAGAGATGCCGATAGCTGCCTGCTTTGTGTGCCGCTGTTGCGCTCTTGATACACAATTATTAGTTTCCTGTCATGCAAGGAAATTGCACAAACAGCTCCTGTACTATCCTTTTCCGTCATAGCCGTGAGTTTAATATGTTGTGGACTGCAAATTTGGGCTCATTTTTTTCCACTGAAGATCCCAAAGGAAGGAACAAATCAATAGTCACTAACAGCTTCTCGGGTTGATTCGTTCTGTTTAAGCTTGCATTTCCTCTCTGATAGTGAAGAACATAGGTGCTGCTGCTCTTTACTGTACCTATCTGGCTGACTTGATTCTGATAAATAGCTCTTTTAAACTTTAAACAACACTCTTTTTTTTTTTTTTTTTTTTTTTTTTTTAAAAAAAGGAAAGAAAAAAGATTTATGCTGTCTCAGGTTTCTTCATCATCCATTTTCAGGTCAGCTCTTGTACGCTGATACTGAACTTGCACAAGACGTTAAATCCTTCGTTACAATCATTCTCTTTTGTCCAATGCATTGGCTAAAATTACATTGGAAAAAAAAAATGTGACCAATGTTCTGCTCTCTGCAAAGAATGAATAATATCTGCTTGAGAGAGTGGTAATTGCTTTAGATACAAAAGCAAGAGTTTAATAATAACCAATCTCTTCTCTGGATAAAGTATAGCCCAAGACAGTCATGTTTCATCCTTCGCTTGTTTGCTTTTCTTCCTGTTGCTTGAAGAGCAAATATTGAACAGGAGAAAAATCTAAGATGGTATTAAAAATAATTCCTGCATTAAACTTTACTAAATTGGATAAAGAAGTTAACATTGCTTTTTTTTTTTCTTAAGTATATCTACAACTGTGTTGCTTTAGTAGCTTTTCAAATAAAAGGAGTGTGGATCGGTGCTCAAAACCAATGTGTCTTATAACTAGCAAATACGTTACTAACTGCTAGTTAATTTTTTTCCTGTATATATTTATTCAAATGCAATGGATGTTTGTGAGAAGAGCCATCCAAACGGCTGGGCTCACAATGCGTAGGTATGAACTGTACAGCAGCCAGTTTGATTTCACAGAAGGAATTACAGGACAATGTTCAGAAGCCAAAGTCCTGTTACTAGAATAACTTACCGTATTCACTAACGTATCATCTTCCATCTGAACATTTTGAAGTACTTAATTAATTGTGATGAATTTTTGTCTTGTGCTGTTGAGATAAAGAAATTTTATTCCTATGTTTTATAGAAGAGAAAGATTATCAGCTGGTGCAATGCAAGAATATTCACTAGCGTTATGTGTCATCCTCTTTGGAAGTTCTTTGCTTAAACTGAGATTGTCCTTTTACTTTCAAGACGTAGCTATAGATTTTTAGACAGTTCCTGCAGACTTCACCTGCTGTCTGCTTGCTGAGTTCAACATGAGCGTTCTCATTCAGATGTTCAGCTGCAGGCTGCCTGCTGATACTTTCCAGCCCAGTTTCCATGGAAATGGGCATTAGAGGGGGGGAAAATAAAGCAAGAGTAAGTATTTTCTTAATCTTCTAGTTAATCCGGAAGTTCTCATACCTTGGTATCAAGGTTGTTTGGCTTTTAGTTGGCGAGGCATATGATGCCATCTTTTTGCAAAATAAGAGCTGTTATGAGCAATACCTGTAACCGTAACTCGGCAGAGGTGTCAGGGATCACCAGTAAAGGATGAAGAAGGGAGAACTGAACTGGACTGTGCAAGAATAAACTGATGAGAGGGTGTGAAGCAATAAGCAGTGGCAGAGGTAATAAGCTGTGACAGAACTTCTGGTCAGACATAGCTTGCATTGTGAAAAATGTTGACTTTTTTGAAAATGTTGAACAATGTTCCCTAGACGTGGCATGTTCCCTAAACATGGCATCATCTTTGATTAGCTAATGTCTAATGTCTCATTTTTACACTACAGAAACTCTCACATACTGTAGTCTGTGACCTTTCTTCTTCCAGAAGACTTGGTTGACCTGGGTGGTTATGTTAACACTGGCTATAGACTTGAAAAAGAAGGCCTTTTTTTGTTTACTTGTTTTCTTTAGTACTGGTTCAATTCTGGAAAGGTGATCTGATAGTAGGAATGAATCTAATTTAAATAGTCAAAAAGCAGGAGGTTTGAGTAAAGATATCAAATTCTTTAATTTTGATATTCCTGAGTGAGTGGGTTTTCACTTTGTGATTTCCTGATTCTCTTCCCTTTGCCACAGCCTACAAGGTGAATATAAGCCTATTGCCCAAACTTGGGTTTTTGTCAGTGTTTTTCTCTAGCTTTTCTCCTATCTACAGAAGATCAGCAGCACAGGGAGCATAGCCATAAGGGACCAGGGCATTGCTTCCACTTCTCCCACGGATTCAGAATCTGGATAGGGCACAACTGCCGGTGGAAAGCAGGTAGTTTGCAGTGATGTTAAGAGGAAACCTGCGGGCTGTGGCAGAAATTATCTTCTAAAGTTACATTTGCATCCTTTGGGTCATTTTAGACTTCTTAGTACCGCTAGATGTCTAGCGGGAATAAGGAACTACACAGTTTCAGTCTCAAACTAGCCAGAAGACTGCCTTGTCTTACTGGATTTTTATCTACCTAGGACTGTCCAGCTTAATCCACTAAAATCTCATCCCTATGTGGTGCAAAAATATACGCATTTTGGAGTAGACTCAGACTTCAAAGTGGTCAGGTCTATTATCTGCAGATCAATAGGTACTCAAACTTCAGTATCAAGACTTCCAGGTATAGAGCTAATTAACACATATTAGTCAACTTAAATCAACAGGCCAGGAGGCTCTGGATATGTGTAAGCATAAAACTGTCTTAAGACTCCAGCTGGTGCAGGTCTCAGTGCCATTCTGCTTATGAAGTAAAAAGCATAGTCACAGCACAGTGCGCTGGTGCTTCAGTCTTTGCACAGCGTCCAGGCTGGCTGCTAGCGTGGTACAAAGCTCTTTTTGGAGGTCAAGGTCCTCCTCCCGAGCGATGTTTTTCCCCTCTTATTACTGTTGTGAGAAGTCACAGTTGTGCTTCACCCAAAACTATGTAGTTTTAAAAACAAAAAAACTGAGCAAGAGATTTCACTGATGTTTAGATGTCACGTTAAATGTTCCAAGATCAAGAAAACATGCTCCCCCGAAAGGCGAACGCTGAGTAGCCCCTGTGCTCTTGGGACTGGATATAAACCATTAGCTGTAAAGGAGGGTTTTCACAGCAGTCTCACCCTTATGATGGGGGGGAGCGGAGCAGGGGTTGAAGAAGGACTCCAACTCAGTGAAGCTTAATTCTAGAGGCAGAAATGAAGGGAGTATGTGTGTTTGCAGCCTCTTTGTCTAACATCATAAAAGCCCTGGTGGCTGAAGGTGTGTAGGAAGGAAACTCTCTCCAGAAAAAAGCATCTTTTGCAAGACAGCTTACTTGACCTTTATTTCTGAAATGTTTTGTAAAGCATTCCCAATGAGTACAGCTCAGCTACTGAAGGAAGAGAGGAGCGTACACCAGCAGCAGCAGAAACTACAGGCAGCTCTAGTAACTGGTCATGTTGGTAACTAAGTATTGCTAAAAGAAAGCAGTATGCAGAATGACTGATTTCTATATACCAGAGTTTGGGATTTTTAGTTTTTAGTGCTTCCATCTATTTGTGAAACTGTTGCCCAGGCAGTATATAAATCACGTGGACTGAGCGGGGGGTGTGTGTGTGTGAGTGTACTATACACAGGCACTCTTTTGCGGAGGAACACAGTTTTGAAGTCCACTGCCAAAATGTACAACTTGGCCAACAGAGTGCAGTGTGTGGGTAGAGTTAAAAGAGTATGTAATTGAGCAGAGAAATCGAAAGATAGACATTTCTACTTATACAGCTAGTAAGGTAAAATGTTAGTACTGTTTTCTAGAACAACTACCAGTCAATAGTGAGGAGCACAGGGAATTCATATAGGTCTCAGAGGAATATAGCTGTAATGCTGGGCGAATCTTGGATTCATTGGTTTCACATGGGTACAGTAGATCACACTGATATTTCATTACCACTGGAGAAATTTGATTGTGGGTCAAAAGAAACTATCCCCTCACCTTTTAAAGGTCCTAAAAATATATCCTTTCATGATATGGGAAGACTCCGAATCCTGAGAGGACTAAGCTGTGGAAACAGCATCGGAAGTGACCGTCAGACTTTTCTCCCAGATTCACTTCAATTGTACCAGAATCCCCAATGTTGTGGAAGCTCTTCAAGGTTTTGAAGAGCAAAACATTTTTTTCAGGGGATGTGGGAACAATGGATTTTGTCATAAAGGTAAAAAAAAGTTAAAAAAATAATGTAAATTAGAAAAAATAAGGACTAGAATTCACATTCACTATTTCAGGAAACACTTGTTCGCTTTATTTTGTCCTTTGTCATCTCCCCCACTCCTCCACCACCCCTTTTTACTAGAAGAGTGGGAGAGTATGGGGAATTGGGTTCTGTACCTAAGATGCTCACAGTGTTAGATAACTTCTATATTAATAAGATGCCTGAACAATGTTTGTCTGCTCTAAGGCTCGCTGCTTAATTTGGAGTAGTCTGCCACATGTTTTGGACTGGTATTTAGCTCCCTAGGATTGAATAACAGATTTAAACAGATACAGCATACAAGCCTCTCCACTATTGAAAGCATGAGAGCTCTCTTTTCTTCCAGCTGTGCATTTTCCACACAAGAACATCCCACTTCCACTGACTGCTGGTGGAAACTTCTTCCAGACATACCTTTTTTCCTTCAGCTGACTTTATTAATGTACAATTTTTCCTGTCCTTCCTTTTTCTTCTTGTATTAGCTGGCGGGGTGGGAGTAATAAGACATACATTTTGTTATCAAAACATCTGAGCTGTTCATGCTTTCCATTTAAAGATAAACCACAGTGATAGTCTCTATGTTTAAAATGGTTTTTCTGTGCTAGAATGATTTTATTTGTAGTAATGCTGTATGACGTGGGTCTCCTGTCTTTTGGGATACTATAACATAATAGGCACTATAAATAACAGCTGCTAATGTCTACAATCATGCAGAACAGGCAGTAATTTAACCACTTGTCTCCTTTCTGTCACAATGGGAAATATCAGGCACTTCTGTACCAGTAATGCATACGATCCCCAAACCTGTTAGTGCGCTTACTGTAGAAGCGTATTACCAGAGGCAGTGCTGCACCCTCTGCACTTAAGATTAAACCATAGCAAATGCTTCTGCACATGTGGTGTAGTCGTCTCAGTATGACTCTGCATTGGGTAAGACACCAGCTGCATCTCCAGAGAACCTCTCCCAAACTGCCAGCCGAGAGGAGTGATGTTGCTAAGCAGGGAAAAGCAGAGGAAGAGCTTAGGAACAGCAAAAACTGTCCTCTTGGCTTATCCTTCTTGGGGCAAAGATCATTGGGGCAGGGAAGGGGGCAGAGAAAGTGAAGACGTTTCACCATAAAGGAAGGTGGTATTTCAGTATACCTCTGTAAAAGTAATTCTACAGGATGAGCTGCGTGTTGTCACTTGCAGATGATATTAATTTTATTAACATATGTTGGTTTGCTAGACTTAGGTTGTTAAATGCTTAAGTGAGGGCGTGTGCATTTGTAGTTGACGAAGGCCGCTGTCCCAGGCTCCCCCAGGTCTTATCTGGACACAGCTTAAAATCAGGGAAGCGGCGAGGGGTACGAGTACCACACCAGAGAAACTACGAGAAGCGTAACTCACAACTGTGCTCATCTGACAGCAAACCCTGGGGATGAATCATCTGAAGATTTTCAGGGGTATATATATAGGAAACCTAAACTTACAAAAGAATAACGATGGCATGTCGAAAAGCCATGGGGGCATTTGCAGTCTTTCTTACCTTATATAATGGCGTCCAGAACGTCCTTTATAAACCGAGGACTGATCCTCTGTACTGTACCATTAAAACTTCTTGTGAGCCTGGAGCCTCCATACAGAACATGGGCAGAACAATGCTGGAGGCTTCAGCTGACAGAAGTTTAATTCATGAACCACCTTCACAAATATATTTGGAAATTGTGAGTCACAGAAATCAGCCCACAAGGCATAAGAAATTACATCATGGTTAAGCTGTAGGTGATTATAAATGTAAGGGATAAGATATCGCATAAGCTTCAGGGAAAGGGAAGTATATTTTGAAAATGCTTCAGTACTTTTTGCTCCCCTGCTTGTTTGGAGGGCAGCTGGAAGAAGCAATACGAAATTGAAAAGCCTGGAGAGGAAGGCCCAGCATGGCATGGAGTGTTACTGATGCATGTTAAAGGAAGTGTCCTTTCTCTTGCTGCCATAAAGACATAGAAATCATGTACGGTCATGAGCACCTCTGCATTTGGACGAGTGATCCATGTCTCAATATACCTAAGTATAAGTCTTGCTGATGTATTTTACTTGCACTAAATATATATTATAACGATTTTTTAAAAAAGATCATTAGAATTTCTTGCCCAGTGCTGAAATTTTCTAACTCTCTCCTGTTTCTATGGAAACTGTAATAGTAGGAAGACACAATAAACAAATGCACTGTATTATAAGCCTCCCCTTTAGAAGTACGTTTGTTTTATTAGTATCTGTCTAAATTAGTCTGGTGACAGGTATTGTACTTTACTGTTCAGATGGTCAAATGTATCTATTTCATTTTCACTGAAGACTTATCTTCTAGCTTCAAGGGCTTTTACTTCTTCTTTAATCATTTTCCTAACCCAGTGGTGGTATGTGCCAGTGGTTAGTACATTACTGCTGGTAACACTCGCTTAGCTCAGAGGAGAATAGTGAGTGCTTAATAATGTTTATCAAGTGCTTCAGAACACAGGAAGATCGTAACTGCAGAAGTACACTTGTTGCTAGCTAATGCAGAAAACAAAAACTTTCGCCTGTGATTCTTTTGAATATGCTTACATGACACGGTCTTCCAAGGGCATAGCTGGAAAGGCATAGCCTGCTGTCTAAGAATAATGTATATGCCTTTCATGGAACAAATTACATCTCAAAGTGGAGTGTCATCTTCTGGAGCAACGCACAATTGCGGTCCTTGAAGTATTTTGTGCAGCAGCAAGAGCTCTGTATGTTCTGGACTGCCAAACACTGCAAAGGTGGCAAGGAGACTGTCCTCCATCCACCCCTGCTGTGCCTGGCAGGAGTGGCAGGTTGCCGGCAGGAGCACGCCGTGCATCCCCTGCAGCGCTGAGGACCGTGTGTCTTGCAGGCACGTGTGCCAAACCAGGGAGTTTGAGTCAAGGAGGCAAACTTCGTATTCACTGATGATACAATGAAATTCCTACATGATTACTGATCTCGCCTTCTGTTTTTGAAATGAACCTTCCTTCTGTGAAATCAGTTTCAAGATGACTTACTACTGCTGAAAGGGGTAGTCAGATTTTCAAAGATTAAAACTGGATAAATTATTCAAGTGGCTCAGTGAATGATATGCCTGTGCTGTACTTCTGGAGTGGTTTAGGGAGAGTGAAAAAGTCAAAGCTCAAATAGTGACATTAGGATGTGGGAAGCCTGTTTGGTTTCGGTGTGGTGAAGAGATTGCTGCGACTCGGGTTACTGGGAATTTGCTCTGAACTCTTCCTCTGGGTTGCAGGATGGCAGAGGTGGTCACCTTTACTTCAGTTCGTAACATTAACTATACTTCAGCAACTCACAGAGAACTGCTATACAATAAGCAAGATACTTTTCTTTTTCTTTGCTATGGACAATTTATGATGCTTATTTCATTGAAGACCTGCCATGCTAAGTATTTAACAAAATCAGTTGATAATTTTATTTAATGGTAGTCACTTTGAAAAATGCTCTAGACAAATTGGTGGGGATGGGGGGAGCTAATGAAGGAAAGATGTTGATCGAGAGAAACAGAAATCATCGCTCGAAGGCTTGCTGTTCTGCTGGTGGTGGTGGTGGGAGATGCCCAAACCCCAATTTGTAGGTTTTTCTTTTCAGATTCTTTAGTGGTATTCTGAATATCATTATTGCTACAGGGAATGAGGTAATCTATCTGATTTGGAAACTTTTTGGATGTCGGATACAGTGGCAATGAATGGTGCTCCTCAAAGCCACAGAATGCTTTGATATCCAATAAGAAGTAGGCTGTTGGATGGTGCTTAAGGTATCTAGTTCTGTCTGTGCAAACACAAGTGTCTTGGTATCACCCAAATGAGACAGCTTCTTTAGGCAGGCCATCAGATTTGACAGGGACTCTTCAGATACTTTGTACCACTTCAGAGAGACTGGCTCTGTGAGGGAGCCTCCCATGCCGAGACAAGCCTCTTCATAACTATGAGCTCAAGGTGCTAATGAAGGCACCTCTGCATAGGCAGAGAAGATGGTTTGAAGGAGATAATAGTATTTTATTTTGCTTGGTTTTTTTTTTCACGGGGGGCAGATGGTAAGCCTTCAATATGGTTGTCTGTTTCTTGTGTTAACTTGAAAGAAAACAGATTGCATCGTACATCGTTCAATATATAAAGGGGGCTTATAAGAAAGACAGAGAAAGACTTTTTACCAAGGCCTGTAGTGACAGGGCAAGGGGCAGTAGTTTTAAACTGAAAGAGAGTAGGTTTAGACTGGACATAAAGAAGAAATTTTTTACAATGAGAGTGACGAGACACCGGAAGAAGAGAAGTTGTGGATGCCCCATCATTGGAAGTGTTCCGAGTCAGGCTGGATGGGCTTTTGAGCAACCTGATGAAGTGAAAGATGTCCCTGCACATGTCAGGGGGGTTGGACTTGATGATCTTTGAAGGTCCCTTCCCACCCAAACCATTCTATGATTCTATGATTTTTTTGGTTTTGATTGGAATTCATGTTATTGGAATTAAAATTCAAGAAAGGGTAAAATCTGAGACAGGTTTGATTGCTTGTCCTTTTAATTGGCGTGAGATTCATCTTCATAGTGAAAGGCAGATTTTGGCCTTAAGGTGGGTATTTTCAAAATCTCAACCTTGTAGCCCTGAAGATACTATTCTGTTGGAAATCATTATAAGTAATAGTGGCTGGGCTGCATTCATTGTTTTCTGCTAGAGCAGTCTCTGACTTGTTTACTCAAGTAATTTATGTGTGGGAAGGCTGTAGTCATCTTTCTTCTTTTGAAACTCTACCATTTAAGTCCTTGTGGAAGACATCCTATGCCATTTCATTATTTTTATTTTGTTGAGTTGTAACTCAAGAGCATCACAGATCACAGATATATTCTCTGATGTTTTGTGTTTTCCTTTTCCTTAGGGCCTTTCATAACTCAGCATAGTCAATAACTCCAATCTTCTCCCTTGTTGGTAGTTCTTTTCATCCTTTTTTTTTTTTATTTGGCAGCTTTATCACTTTATTAGATATTTTGCTGATTTCCATCCCTAATGTTTTGCAGTTCCCTGTAGGATTTTATGTGCTTATTATTGTCTCTCTAGTTTTGCTGCCTTTCTTTTTGATCTTCTAATTTTGTTCTTTATGGCTTACCTGAATTTTTCTTTCTCTCTTTTTGTTTAAATCATGTAAGAAATACTTCCTAGCTTGATATTCACTATACTTACACTTGAATAATGTAGTTTTTTGGGCTAGCAAATTCTTAGCTGTTTGATGTTGTGTAATGCTTGGTTGATTCCTCTGAAAAAATCTTGTAGCATATCGTCATGCAAGTTATTGACAAATTACTCTCAACAGTAAACTGCAGAGCATCCTTAACTGTCACTGACATCTTTGCTTGGCATTTTAGAAGACATATGGCTTCCTACAAAACTGTGTAGTTATTTAACTTGAATTTTGTTGCCTTCCTGTTGGATCTTTTGACTAAAGTTATAAATACTGTACCATAAATATTTCTTTTCCCATTCAAGGAATCTGGTGTTAGCCAAGGCTTAACCTTGAGCATTCTAGGAGAATCTGGGACGTTTATCTTGCACTACAAATATTTTGCTGTTTCGTTCCTTTCTGGTTCCTCCTGGCATTGGGCACATGTGCACAGCACATTAATTCTTGAATTTTGCCTCTCAAGCCATATGAGTAGGATGGGATGGGAGTTCAAAAAGTCAGCTCATTTTGCAACAGAAACAAAAATACGGGTTTTTTTTTTTGTTGTTGGGGTTTTTTTTGGGGGGTGAGGGTAGGGTTTTTTGTGGGTGGATAATAAAGTTAAGGATGGAATTTACATTCATTCTTTTAACTTCATTGTCTTTCTATTTGCACCCTGGCCAGCCAGGGTGAAGGCAGGGCAGTCATACCATACTCCTGTTGTTTTTTAGACTGTTTCCAGACTCCCACAAGCAGCACATCTTCTCTAACACGATTGATTCCTACTGCCAGGGATTTGTTTTTCAGAAATATTCTTCCTTTCCAAGTATGCTGGATTGGCATTTCCTAAGTGCTTAGATGATGATAAGGCTTGTGCATATTTAGACTTTCTGGTACGGTTGAGTAGTATCTCTCTCTGTGTCTTCACGAGCATGTTCCGTACTGTAATATTTGGTGTCTTCCTTGTGGACGGTAACTGTTAACTTATAACATAATCTGCCTATATGCACAATTTTTCATGGAATTGAAGACTAATTCTGTATATAGTTTAACAAAATAATTTTATGATAATTTTGACTTTTTGGAGAATGTGATATGTGCAAGAGTTCTGCCTAAAAGCATGTTTTCTAATCCGGTACAAAACTGCATTTTTGTAATTGTATCTGTCTGATTTGATGGCCACAAGTTTTTCATGTACTTTGCCATTTTAGGCAAAGGTCTGGAGGAGGATTTGAACAGATCATAGTCTCTTCTCCTTGTCTAACACAAGCTCTGTTCATGCCTGCCTGGAGGTCATTCCTGATGGTTGTGCAGCCTATGACAGGTTCCACAACTTTCTGAAGCAATGTAGGTCTGTGTTTGATCAGTCTTACTGTTAGGTATTGTGCAAAATATTTCACACTGAATGTACCCTGTTGCAACTTTAATATTATTGTTCAGTCCACAATGGACATGGATGATTGTTACCTTTTTTGCAATGGCATTTTATGTGTCTGGAAACCAATGCCCTTGATTTGAATTTCTCTTTTCCAAGAAAAAAATGGTGAAATAGTTTCTTGGCCCTTGACCATTTTTTCTAAAACCTCTTGGGAAAAGGTAAATCTTGCCTTGTACTCATTCTTTCAAAGTCCTTTCCTCAAGTGCAAAGTATTCACTTTGCATTGAAATTTCCTCAGAGTTCATAGATCACAAGAATGTTTGTCCTGTAGTTATATTTTAACCCCAAATTAAAACTTTTTTTAAAAATTTGTTTTTATTGGTTGAAAAGGAAATTACATTGGCCAACACAGCAGCCCCAATGAATTAATCCTTCTTAAGCTATGCGGATTGGAAGCATAAGAAGGAAGTCCTGGTTTAAAAACTCAGTTTTAAGAAGTCAGTTATATATTCATTTATGAATTGTCTTCTTCATTATCAAATATATTTTTTTTTCTTCATTCTTTCCTTCGCCCAGCCCTCCATCTGTGGTAAAATGAGCACTTTAAAAAAACCTGTTCTTGTTTCTGTGTATCTCCTTATCTACATTATCTAGTTCATTCCATTGAGTTACTTGAGAAGCGATCTTTGCAGAAGGGCAAGAAAAAACATTTAGCCTGTTCTCATTAATTTCAGCCTTGGAATGTTTAATAGGAAAGCTTCATTTATGTTATAGTTATTGACTTTGGGATGCACAGATAATACTGGAAGTTCAGTAGTCAACAAGTAAATGATAGTAAAGTCAGTTGACTGACCACAGTGACCCTTGACTATTTCTGCATTTCATGTTGGCGTATTTTTATAAAACAACTACCATCCCAGTGATGATCCTTGTTTTCATTATTTAAGTGTTTTTAATTGAATATGCTCACATTCAAATCACACACTGAGAAGTAAATCTGTAGGAGTTTAACGACTCTGTTTTCTTATGTTATACAAAATATACAAATCCAATTAGGCATATTGCTGTAGTGATTATTTTGAACATTAAGTATTTTATGCAAATGAATTAAAAGATATATATGCATATAGGAAAGGCTGCATAATTGCCTTCCATCTAGGTTTTTTTCTCCCGCAGATTTATTAATATGAAAACCTAATCAACTTTTTTTCAGCCTGTGTGTACTAGTTAGTTTTTTTGAAATGAAAGGGCATGAAGAAACTGTAGCCGAATTCTAACTTCTTGAGGTCTTTAGAAGCATTTACTTCAAGGGTTTTTTTGTTTGGTTGTTTGGTTTGGTTTTTTTTTTTAAATTCTCCATTGAATTAAAGGTCTGACTATTGGTTTGCAATCCAAAAGTAGCTTTATCTTCTGTATGGGATGTTGACTAATGCTTCTGGGGAACCTATTAATGTAATATTTTAGCATTCCACGAGTTTGTCTTTGCTCAGGATGACCTCGGGTTGGTTAACAAATGCAAAGATTATTTCCAAATATGGCTATATAGATTAAAATGATATGGAACTGGCTCCTGGGCTTTCTGTCATCACAGATAGGAAAGTTTCTGTAGGCCTGACTCCTTTCTTGATGAGGACCAGATACGGCAAAGCACTTAACAGTGTGTTCCCTCAAGGGCATTAGTGAAAAATGTAATTGGCAGAACAAAGCATAATGGAGGATTTTAAAGAAATTAAGAACACAAACATTCTAGCTGTAGTTGAAGAAAGTTACAGTATTGACCATAAAAGAAATCAAAAGGTTTCAATAAATATTTTTATTATGTATTTGACTTTTCAGGTTGAAGGTCTTGTATTATGCAAGTCAGTCAGACTTTCTGTGCCAGTGGCATCTAGGAATAATGTTGGTATCTGTACAGTCAGGTCATTTACATCCAAGAATCTGAAACAGTTGTTTGAGAAAGTTTTCTGGTTCATTGTTAATAGTAGAATAATTCAAGGATAACTGAGAAAACTCTATAAGTGTGTCAGTATTATACCAGTATTCAAAGTAACAGTCAGGATGACTCCAGAAACAAATTTCATTTGACATAAAAACTGAGTCCTCTTTCATCTGTTTTGTTAGTAACTAGTTACAGGTTTAGACTTTGTAATGGGTTTTCACATGTTTTTATGAGAGTAGGTCTTGCCAACAGAAATTTTCTTCAAGGTTTCAGTTAATTTCAGCCAAATCTGTATAGAGTGCTGTAAGCTGTTTGATTTGATGCAGATGATTTTAAAACCATTGTTCCGTTATAGAAGAACCCAGATCTAATGGGCTGGACACTGGTTGAAAGACAGATCTCAAAAGGTTGTTGTGATGGCAGTGAAACAGGGCCGTTTCTGGAATGGCTGTGCAATAAGTGGAACTAGGTTAAACCCTATTCAGCATTAAACTGGAAGAAAATATGAAAAAAAAACCTTCTAAAACTTTTATCTGAAATGAACAGTTGGAGCAGCATGAATATAGTGGACTGTTGTATAAATCAATTTCATTTGTGTCAATGAGATGACTTCCAACAAAATTATTTTGGTTTAGGGGAAGGTGAAATGGCCCTTTGGGACCAAGAAAAGAAGGTCACAATACTAGAATAGCAAAGAATATGTTCTTGGAAGTTTCAGCTTTTTCTATTCTGTGGTGCTGGACAAGGGATGCAACATATTGTTTTAAGATCGTGCTGGGAGTTGAAGGGCTAATTTACTAATATGGCATTTAAAAAGAGGACTAGTGAACAGGAAGAGGGTTTCAGCATTATAAATGGTGTTCTTGAAATTGATATTAGTACATTACAGTTTTCTTGCTTGCCTTATTTAAGTGATCTTGGAAAAATGGATGGGCAGGCAGAAAAGAGAAAAATCTCCTTAAGATCTAGATAAAATGTCTCACAGTCAGACTTGGAGCTTGATCTTTGGCTTTTCAGAAACAGAGGTGTATTTTGGCTGAACCAGATAAGCATCACTCCAGAGTGAAAGCATCATCTAATACAAGGTTCTTCAATTTATCTGAGAAAAGTAGAACAAGACAGACTGCTTGTGAGGAAGTATTTTTTCCATGGTGAGGATGGTGATGGGAAATGGCTGGTGGAACACCCATTTCCCGTGGCAAATTCTTCATCTCTGAACAGCTCCCGCTCAGATCTGTTTTGTTTCATACCTGTCATACATGAGGAATTTGGGGTTGGCCCTTTCAGCTTAGAGAGGCCAGGCCTGACAAATCAGAGGTGTATTTCTAGAATATGCACAGATATACACTATGATACCTCGCCAAATGATAACCCTTTTGAACACCAGGCTCCTTAGCCTTTCTGACTTTGGTTTATGGGAATTTGCAGGGTACTTGTCATTCAAATACCTTGCTAATGCACTTCAGGTAAATCTAAAGATCTTCATCTGTGCTGCTTTACTTATTTACTTGCATAGCTGGGTGCATGCACTGATTGCCTTTAAGACTGTAATTGCTGTTTGCCGATTTTGCTAAATATAAAACTAGATATTAGCTGTAGTGAGGTAAGCATTAAATTTTAAAAATACTGATTTCCCTTTCCCCTCTCTTTGTTATTCCACCTACACCATTTTTTTTTTTTCATTTTTATTGTGTGTAATTTTTCTGCAAATGCTTTGGGCATTGGTGTTTCAGCGGCTAAGATGCAGAGGCTGCTGCCAGTAAGACCACTACCATAGACCTGATGTGTGCCTCTTAAAAAGGTTATGATTTAGACAACCAAGTTGACTGGAGTTTTTGTGTAAAATCTAGATGTCTGGGGAGAAATGGAGACAAAACTCAATGATTTAATGAACCTTTCCAGCTCTTTGTGAAACAGTGAACTGTATGTGAGTTGCTTTTCTGGTAATTAAGGGCTTCAGGAGCAGGCCAAAATGCTTTCTTCATCACACCCTGTTACCTGTACAATGTAGCCTGCATATTCTCCGAAAATTACGCTTAAGTTGCCATCTTCTTCCCAGCTGTCTGCAACTTCAGAGCTTTTAACTTTTAACTGGATGTTATCATGGATGGATCTTTCGGTCTCTGAAGTGATCATTAGTTATGCAGATGAACAAGCTGAAGAGCAATTTCATAGCAGTACCTCTGAATGAATCTGGATGTTAAGTGCAATATGGAATAATGGGATGTCAAGCTGTGCCTTGCTGAGAAGTGCACCCAACCACCAGAGCCATCTTCTCCCCCTCCAATGATCCTGTATCACAAAATACTCAAAAACTTTTCTAATCCAGTTTTGCACACAAGTAAGTGTGTGTGCTGTGTCCTAAAGCATCTAATTGCTGAATTCAAAGTCAAATTTTAAAAGTATGCAAATATTACATGCTTATGATGTGATTGAATGTGACTTGCATGGGATTAAGTGCTGAGGCATGTTCCTCAAAGCACTGAAAAGTGTTTCCTGAGCAGAGTAGAGCAATATTTTTCCTGTTGCATGTGAAAATTCTGTCATTGTTGCAGTGGGACTTGTGCACATCTTTAAATAATGTTCCTAGATAAAGAAGGGCTCAGGTTGTTGCCAAATTGTTGATGAGTTCAGGTCCAAAGTTATTTTTAAAAAAGGAAGCCCTAATTTTTTAAAAGTATTTTTATTACCTAAGTGCCTTGCCTACACAAGAGAGTAATTAAGTTGTTGGTTTTTTTTTTTTAAAAAAAGAAACACACGACAACCTATATTCCGATATGAATGCATTTGAGTTGCATTTAGTTCTATTGCTAGGAAAACATCAATCCTGGTAAATCAGAAACATGTAAATTAATTTAATCCGATGTGATAGCAAAGTTATCTCTGTTAACTAAATAACTGCATCGTTAGAATTTCAATCAACGCTTCTGCAAACACTTCTCAGAGACAATCCATGCAACTGAGTAAAGCTGTACTGGTTTTAAGTGGGTTACTGACAGGTTACAGGATTCCTGTGCAGGAAAACATTTCAGGATTGATTTTTAGATCTTATTTACTTAATTTTTCTTTTGGAGGTACGTGTGTGTGATTGGTGGCTATACACTTGATCTCACATTTGAGAGAAATAATTGGGAAATGAGGAGGATGTCTTCTTATTTTCTGTCAGAGGGGAGTTACTTTATTACACTTTATTGATGTGATTATGTTTTGTAAGCTTAATGGTCACTCAGTCACAAAAGTTGAGAGTCTTGTCATAAAATTACAGTTTTACCAAGCACACCCAGAGTAGAAAACCAGTAATTCGCACAGTTGGACGGATTGGAAAATAAATTCATAATGCTCCTAGGCTTTAAGGATTTTTTTTATAAAATATTTCTCTCCCATGCAAATATGGAGACCAGTTCTCCTATGAGTTCTGATAGGCTGATGAGCCCGTTGTTTAAAAGTGAATCTGCCTTTGTAGGCTGGAGGCATTGGCAAGGCAGGCTCCATGTATTGTGCATTGCAGAAAGATCAATCCAAGACTAGTGCAAACCAAGACTGTTGACAACCTCTTAACTGAATTTTATAATGGGAATGATAATGCGTGCTTCAGAGAGTGGAAACTTTAAACATTATTAAAAACTAAAAGCAATTACAGTGACTCAGAAAAAAATAAATACAATAATTGAAACTAGAAAAGACTATAATGAGATTATAATGGTACAATAATAATAAAAACAAATAATAAGCAAAGGAAGATTATGCTATCAAATATGTAAAGCTCCTGACAATAGCTGGTGAAAAGAATGGGTAAGATGGATGGGGAACATTTTGGAAACCTGATGAGGCAGTAATTATCTGTGAGCTGTGCTGCAGAGGCACTACAGGTAGTAAGAAACTTCCCTCTTGGAGAATAGGGCCAAATCTTGCCAAACATGAGCTGTCTCTGTATGTATGCCAGGAGTGTGGCAAGGGGAGGACAACTGGGGGATGCAATCCACTTTTTTGGGGGGGAAGCTGAAAGCAGGAAACGCCTTGAATTACTCATGTTCAGTCATAAATTAATTTCCCATCGTACCAGTTCTGGCCTGTGATACTGTCCTCTTTCAGCAGTGATATTAGAATCCAAAAGTGAGAAATTAAGGAAGAGAAAGGTCAAAATACTGTTTTTCTTTGTGTTATGGTAGCTCCCAAAGATCTTCTGGAACTTCTGATTACTGTAATTAATGTTTCTACAAACTTGCTAGTGATGGCACCACGAACTTGGGCTCATGTTGCTGGAGTTATATGTGCATCCGCCTCCACAAGGGCACTGTTGAGAGCGATTTGGCTGCCTGTCTTTGCCCTGGGGTCCCAAGAGTGATCCACATCACTGCCGACATGGGAAGAGCCAGTCCTGACCCGGGCTGACGGATCCTACGCTCCCCCACTGCTAAGCTCATGGAAACATCTATGCGAGCATGTAATGAAGGGGAGCAAAGAACCAAGCTAGACTGAAACTCACTCTTGTAACCTGTACTAATTCCCAGTTGTGCAGCTGCAAGTGCTATTGTGAAGGCACAAGAACCAAGTGGTCAAATGGTGGGGCGGCAGAGCTGCCTCTCGGCAATACTGCGTGAGGTTCCAGCTTCCAGCACTCCAAGATCTGCAGTGTTAGGTATTGATAGAGATTTATTGCAAAGTAAAGAGTAAACATTTTTGCAATAGCTACTTACTAAATTTCAAAAAAAGTTGGTTTTTGTCCTCGTGTGATGTCTCCCAGATTTAAGTCCAAATAGTGATGTTATTAACACTGAAAGGAGAAATATTTTGTTCATACCCAGGATTGCAAAACTTGAGGATTTTTGTTTGTACAGGGCCAGTAGCTAGATATTTGTGTTCCTTACAGCAGTCTGAGATGAGCTCTTCTTCATCTGAGGGCGTGCACAGGTTCCACTGCCTTAGTATATTTTTAACACAGATTTTGCATTGATTTGTTTTTCATATTGTTTCTCTGAGCTCATCTTTCTCCCTCCTTTCCCTTTCTCCCTCCTTTCCCTTTCTCCCTCCTTTCCCTTTCTCCCTCCTTTCCCTTTCTCCCTCCTTTCCCTTTCTCCCTCCTTTCCCTTTCTCCCTCCTTTCCCTTTCTCCCTCCTTTCCCTTTCTCCCTCCTTTCCCTTTCTCCCTCCTTTCCCTTTCTCCCTCCTTTCCCTTTCTCCCTCCTTTCCCTTTCTCCCTCCTTTCCCCCTTTTTATTTTTCAATTAGAAATGACAGATGTGTTTTCAACCAGACTGTAAATAAGAACCTAGGCTACATCTGTACTAGTAAATGAAACCATGCAGTGCACAGATCTTAATATTGTCCACAGATCCAGAGATGTTGTTATTTTCCAATCCACAGCTTTTATTATTTTCCATATTGTTAAATTGTTAGCATAGCAGGTTTTGTTACTGCTTTTTTTGCTTGAGGCCAAAATTATCTGTCTCTCAGGCAGTTCCTAGGCACAGCCAGGTGGTGGCTGAGCCTAAGGACAAGACCCATCAGCAGCTTCTTGGATGTAGCCAAGCTTTTTTGGAGGAGACAGTTGTCCAGTGAGTTGTCTGGACAGGCTGTGCACATTCACCGCACAGTAAGAGAATGTTCTTTGGTGAATTTTTTTTACTGGTGTTGATGTGGCACAGACCTTTGTGAACAGAACAGGCAATATTGGGGTAGGTTGTTTATAGCCTGTGGCCCAGGACTGAATAGGAACAGATCTGTCTGCGAGCCGGATTCAGAGGTTCTTGCTGTGATACTAGAAGAGAAATGCTGAGTATCTGAAATTCCTGGCCATGATCAGGATTATCCCCTTTGTCTCATTTCCAGCCTGCCCCAGCTCTGGTTCTCCGTCTCAATGCTATTCACTTCCTTGGTTAGTCTCTGTCCTTCCTTCTTGGGCTGCCGGCTCCTGGTTTGCTTCTTGCTGAGGAAGTGTGAGTCCTCACCTCTGAACTTCCTGTTGGAGTCAATACTGGTGTTCCCTGGAAACCAGAAGTACTTTGAACCCAGTTTCTTAGTCTGGCTGTTCTTAGTAAGCATATACTTTTTTTGGAGAAAGATTTCGAACTAGTGATCTGGGCCAACTGAAGCAAAGTGTGGCTTCAAAGGTTTGGATCAAGACAGTAAGTGATATATATTCTTTCCTTGGTGCTCACATTGCAGTAGAAAGGCTGTTTGGCAAGTTGTGTATCTGTGTAGAAAACTTAGTGCCTGGAAGAAAAAGTCACAACCTCTTGGTAATCATATACACACATAATAATAATAATAATAATAATAATAATAATAATAATAATGGGCATTGCTCATGCGTGGGCATTCAGGTCTCTCAAGAAAACTCTTAAAATATAAACAAGATATGCATATGCCCTGAATTCTTTTTTTCTTCACAGTGATCACACACACACCTGAGGTCCTCGTGTTTACGCCAATAAAAAGGCAAATAAAGCTGACAGTGACCTACTCTGTTTAAGAATAGAGGCTATATTATTCTAATGGTCTTTTTCAATTAATAACTTTGTTAATGCCATATTTTCTGTACCGATCTTTGGCCATTTTCTTGGCTCAACCACGTTTTGTGTGTTCTTAGCAGAAGTTGTTCAAGTGCTTTCATCTTTCTTCCTAATACTTGATCACTCACAGCGAACATTCTGCAGTGCCATCTTGGCACAGCGGTAGTGCCTCTGCTGCAACTGGTGGGAACCTGGGATTTGAAAAGGGCATGGATGCTGAATCACCCACATCTTGTATTCTGATGAAAAATAGTTACAGTGATTTACAGCTTGCTCTGACTTAGAAGAATTTTGCTTAAATGTTAGAATGACAGTAGTAATGTGTTGGCATCATCCATGAGAATAGCTGAGGATGGGCTAGCAGGACGGGGAAAGGGCAAGGTTAGATCCTGCTACTGCTCTGCCAAGGCAGGGGTATCCCGTGCCTCACTGGTCGCTGTTGTGTGTCCTCCAGAGGTTCCCAGTTCTGCCAGCTAGTTACTCAGCTTCTGTCAAATGAGCTTACTTAAAGCAGAAATACACATTTTATAGTGGGGTGATATGTAGCTACCTCTGTATTCTAAGGAAAATGGCAAAATTGCATGTAGACAGACAATTTGGAGGAACTGAGGAGGCAGTGATTTTTCAACTACTAGATTTGTTGCTGCAAGGGGGAAGATGATAACCATGTCACCTAGGCCAGTGATATCTGGGTTAGTTGAACTGTTTCTGTATGATCACTGAGCAGCTCGGTGCCGATCTTTTTGACATGGAGGATACTGTAGCACACCTCCAAGGTCACCTATGACCAATATTTTTGACCTGAAATATAAAACTATAGAGTTAGGGCAAGAGACCTCTGTGTGCAGAAGGGATTTACCTACAGCATTTTGACTTTTTAGTGTATGAACTGTTTTCTCTTGATTGCAATTTATAGAAATGTAGACTACCATTTACAGAAATGTAATTAGGTTATTATTTTGAATTAAGATACAAACAGGAAATAAGTTTTTCAAATTTCTTTTGAATGTACAAAATCTTTCAATGAAATGTTAACATAAGTATTTTTCTTGTTATCTCTAGCATTATTTCTCTGATAGCTGGGAACAGAAGGAAAAGGGCTTACTATTGTTATTTCAGTTAAAGTCCCATACACGTTCTTCATGACAGCACCTTATATTTTGAGTATCTCAAGGTGAACGGAAATAATTAACTTTTAATCTATCCTGTTGGATCTATGCCCAAAAGCCCAATCCATGTACAGAAAATACCAAATGCAAATTTCTTTCAGTGAAATCTCGAGGTCTGAGGAAGAAGGCACTCTCCTATTCTTACTTTAGTTTTGTCAATTAATATAAGTATCTCTCATCATCTGAATTTTGTGGAGGCTTCTGGAGACGTCTCAATGTTATTGCAGCATGATTCTAGAAAAAAGAAGAGGCAGCAAACATTATTAATTCCAGTGTTCACAATGCTTTAAAAGTTGAAGTAAAAAAAGGAGGCAGCCTGCGAGCAAGAGAGGCTGAAGTTTTATTTTCAATCACATTACAGCTGCAGCTACTTTACCCCTTTGCACCCATTTGTTATATATGTGCACAGTTGGACCAGAAGAAACCTCTTCAAGGAGGTCTGGATGGGTATCAGTGGCCCAGAAGAAAACATTCTCTTTAATTAAAATGTGGCCCTATGCAAAGTAGGAGCCCCATGGAGAGTGAGAGTACAGTGAGGTTATAATTAGCATAGCTATACTCAGTTAAAGTGAACATCAAGCATAGGAAAATTATGTATAACTGACTGAACTCAGCATCTTGAAAGTCAGGTTGTTAAATCAACTTTAGCATCTGGGAATCTGATGTTTAGTTGTAGTTCACTTTCTCCCCTTACCCCCACCAGAGGCCAACAGTCTATGTTTTTTACTTAAAACATCTATTCTGACTGCTGTTTCTGGAAACAAAAAAGTGCCCCTTTATGATATCTGATGATCATGTTTGCAAACTTTAGTCCCAAAACATGACAAAATTCCCTTCCACGTGTACTAGTTCAAGCAGTGCTTCCCCTACAGTATGTGGAAAGCCTGTGTGGAGAAACCCACAGCTTCATCTTAGGATTGGTTCTTGTCTCAGGTTTTCCACTTGGCCATGCAAATGTCAGAAGAACAAAGATCTCCAGCAGGCTCTTCTTGCATTCTGCGCCACACTTTGTTTGCTGGCCAGCAACAGAGCACGCTCTGTCGTGTTTGTGTCCAGTCCACAGGGAGCATGCTGTCTCTTTTCCTTAAAAATACGTGACGGTTTCTCTCTATGCTCTCCTTTCCCATGTCTCTGCCTCTTGCTGCTGCTGTATGTTAGTGTCAGGCCCAAGCTCCGACTTGACCTACCTCCTGTGCCATCTTGAGCAGTGCTTGGTGGGAGATCCTAACTGCTGCCTGTGTTGAATGGAGAAGTTTGGGTCATCGGGAAACACAGTATGATGATTTCAGCCTGCTGGTCCAAACAGAAGTTACTTAACTCTGTCATTGCTCAATGAAACAAGAGCTTTAGCTGCCAATGCACTGCTTTTGGCCACCTCTTCCTTGAAGTAAAGCCTTGGGGGATGAATACTTTTTCTAATTAGTAATAGAAGCATCCTTTTGTTTTCTTTAGCTTTGTACAGACAAATAATGATTGTCCTGGATCTAAAGCTTCAGCACAATTCCATTTCATTCAGGGGTGTTAGCCACAGCTCCGTTGTCCTTCAGTAAGGAGATGGCTTCTTCAGCTCTCTGCTGGAAACCTAAATTAGGGCTAAATGTGTTAGCAATATGTTCACAATCAGGACAGTTCATAACAAAGAGGCAAATTAGTCAAGGTAAGGCCCAGTGCACAATCTAAAAGAAGCTGTTGATCACCAAGAATACTTTATTAAGAAAAAAGATCAAACTTTTGAGAATACCACTGGTCACCGTGCATTAACTTCCTACAATATAAAAGAAAGCTGGTGTTGGTTCTGCACACCTGGTCACTGCATGTCCTTCTAGGCTGGAAGCTCTTCAGTACATCACTTAGCAGTTGCAGTTTGCACAGAATGAAAAACCTGTCCTGAAATAAATCAACCCAGAACTACCCTTTATGGCATTCAAACTACCCTGAATTCACTAATGTTATTTTGCACAAATCCCCTACAGGCTGAAATGAATCAAGACATTAGCATGAGCTTGTAGACTTAACATATCCACACAAGAAGTATCACCATCATATAAATTTTCTCAATAACAAAACTATCAAAAGCCTTGCATTGCAGACCATGCCCTTGCACATAATGAGATATAACATACTGTATTTGGTGCACCAATTAGCCACAAGATAAATACTGTGAACTATTGTTCTTGGCTCGTATATCTATTTTGAGATTCCCTATTCCTATTTTGGACCCAAAGTGCACCTCTCAACGTGTCTCTGCTCCCATCACACATGAATAGTTGATTAACAACAGGTTTTCATGTCTATCCATAATGCTTATTTTCCTAGTAAGACCTCTTTTCTGGCCTCTTTCTAGTTCACCAATAGATCGTGTAGAAAGTGCCAGTAATTCTTTGAAGATTCATTCAGATCTTAGCTTTATTGTAGATTAATTCTGGCCTGGAATAAGTTATGTAATATGATAGCAGCTTTATAATTGGTAAATAAAATAAAAATACATTCAAGTATCTTCACTAAACAAGGCATTTGAGAAAAAGACTTCCTTTTACCTCAGCCATTCCTTGGTGCTCTCGCATTAAAGAAATTTTTTTGGAATATACTATTGTACACAGCTGTTTGGTAGGAGGAAGTGGGGGTGTCTTCAGTGAAACACATAAGTTTTGCATGCAAAGACTACTATTTTTGTTGTGCATTAATATTCAGTTTTGTTAAAGTGAATCAAGAAGAAACAAGTGTTGTGATGAGCAGATTCTTGACAGTTATCAATTCACCGTCAGTGTTTTCATGACTAAATGTCCTTGTCTTAGTATATAGCCTGCAGAATTAATGGCAATGGGTACCTCTCAGAAAATAAAATGAAACCTAATATGATGCAGGGATTTATTTTTTTCCTTTCCACTATTATATTGTTATGCTTTATTATTCCTGAATCTCTCTATCATGAAATGTGAAATTAGATTTGTTTGGATTTATTTACTTGGCATTCTTAAACTTTGTGATATAGGAACTACAAGTTGAATGTAAATGTTATTTGTGTTCATTTAGTACTTCAGTAATGTAGTAGTCTTCAGTGTATAAAAAAACCAGGCTTACAGAAGAGAGTTCAGATGGAATGGATAACGAAATATGCTTTCTCTTTAGAGGTGAAATGAATAACTGCTGTGTAGTTTAGTAATTGTAACTGTCTTGCTTTTTCCTGCTTCTCTCCTCTCTCTATTTTGTCAAGGATTGTCTTTCTCTAAGGCAGCAATTTGCATGGTTTGTCACTGAATGGTGATCTTACAACGCCACTGGCATCTGGGCATTATAGAAACAGTCCTAGAAATACGATGGCTTGAGCATTTAAGCTACCTTTTACAGTCTCTCTTCTTTCTGTCTCTTTTTTTAGTTTCCCCCCCTGCTTCTCCTCCCAGAATTACAAACCAGTTGGTAAACATACACTTGAAAGTTCAATTAGAGCAGAAAGGTTGTTAGGTTCTTATTTTTCCTCCAAGACTAAAAAGCGAGGGGAGACTCAAAGAGGAAAAGTGGGTTCTGCTATGAGTGCTCCTCACTGTCCTATGCTTAAGGGGGAGGGAGGAGGAACCTCTCCGAACTTCCTCCACATCAGAACAGAGTTCAGACATAACCACATTCAAACAGGTCCAAAAAAACCCCACCTGGTAAGGGCATATGGTGAGGTAGAGGGATCTTTAATGTAGTGTGCTTCCTTTTTGTTGGAGCGAGGTTACGACATGTTCCTAGCACGACAGTAAGCCCCAAGCTGGTTGCCACCACCCTGCCTGACCTCCAGTCATGGGCACATGAGGTTGACAAGAGAATAACTGCTATGTGACCCGTCCTGAAGTCAGAAGAGCTGAATGGTTGACTTGAATTATTGATGGATAAGGTTCCCATGCAGCTTATGCCAACTCCGTGAACCTCTCACCTACGCAGGCGTCGTGTTCTGCTGTGTCCCTGGTACCTGTCGCAGAAAAGGAGGTGTTGAGGGGGGGAAAAGAGCTGGTGCAAGGGGAGCTTTTCTGTGAGCAGAGGGGTCTGCAAAGATTTCTCCCTTGTTCATTTGCAATGAAAGACCTTACAAATTGCTCAGTCTGAGGGCAGAGAAGACCTTTTTCCTGGGACTGGGATGTCTGCTCCAAGCCTGCGGAGGTAGACCAACATGATTTGGTTAAAGGAAGGTAATTTTGGTTCATGATAGGCAAAAGGATTTCAGTCTCTTCGGGGAAAGATAAGGCAGAAGACTTTCAAAACAAGAATGTGCTTTCTAACTTGAACCCTTTCTGTTGGCAACCTGAAAGTACTACTGTGCCTGGACATTTTTTAATTTTTTTTGTTGTTTGATTACTTATGATAACTTATAATGTAATAGCATGCCATAATTAGCAATGAAGTCCCTTTTCATTGCACACAAGAATGACTGTGCTGTGAAGAGTTAAGTCTCTCTTCTGCTGAAAGTTGTTTTAGCTCTCCCCCTCCCCCTGTTCTCCTTGAGCAGGACACCAAGAGTGATGTTTGCCTGCATTGTAAATAATAATAGACCTGGCGGGAATTGCCTGAACCTGCCTTTGCTTTCTCTTAAAAAAGGAGATAACGTTTTGCTGGAGTCCATTTCTCCTGGCTGCTTGGAGGAGAGGCCAGGTTGCTCGTGCTTGTGGTTGCTCATGCTTCAATCTCTTCTGCTGCTTACAGCTTGAGCTTGCTGTTTGTTTTGCACATTTTGCCACTCTCCCAGTGCCTTGTTAAACATTTTATACCAGACGGATGAATAAGCAGTTGGTGTCTGTCCTTTTCACCCAGCCAGATATGACTCAAAATAAAATACCTGCTCTGAAATAAAAGAAAATTGGGAACTAGAAAACAAGTCAGTCTTTCTACTGAGCAACAAACCACAGTCATATGCTTGAGGACAGGTTTTAACCCCAGTCTTGAACCACAATTCATCTGTATTTTGACATGCTCCTGGCACAGAAAGGAGAAAGAACATCAAATACAGCTTCTGAAAGAGCACTTTTCTGCTTGGGCACCTGTGCAGTCCTCCCGGCCGTGACCTGAGGATCCCAGACCCATCACAGCTCCTGATTGCTGCACTGGTCAATTCACAGAACTGTTCAGACTTAAAGATTTCCCTTATGCTATTTTGTTCCTTTAATTCAGAACCACTAAATTACAATTTCTCAATTATATTTTTAAAACAGGGTCTTAAGTGCTTGCTTTTTTTTTTTTTAATTAACTAAAATTTTCCTTTTATGACATATTTTGACTTCAAATAAGTCAGTCTTGATATGCATTTTGCAGTCAGGGTAAAATACGGGTATCAAGATGGAGTTGCAGGATAAAAGACATTAAAATATCAGTAATTCTGTTGATTATGAACCCAGAAGGGCTATTGCAATTGCCTCACTTGATCTTTTATATAATGCAGTTTATGGGATTTCCTTTAAATAATATTTATTTGAAATAGACTTCGTCTTTTAGGGGGAAAAAAAATCTCCTTAGGATTTAAAAAATGGAGTCATCTTAATAAAAACCGTCCCTTTATCAGTGCTCCTAATTCACATCTCAGCCTTATACTTAACAGCAATTTACTTTAGTGCCATTTCAATCCCCAGTAAAACTTTCTGATAATCTTATTGCAAGAGCATAAATAATACCTAGTGTCTGTATAGGACTTTATATTAATTAAGCTGAAATTATTTATTATTTCCTAATGTAGTGGTTCGTTAGCGTGCAAGCAAATAGTCATTACTGTCTTTGTCTTTGTATCTTTCTGTGTATTTGGATTTCCTGAGAATGAGTTTGTTTGGAGTAACAAACGTCTTCTAAGAAAAACAGAGCAAGACACAAATCGCTTAGAGAGTTCCTGACAGTACTTGCAGCTCTTTTATCCAGACAAATGTGAAATCATTAAATTTACCATACAGTATGCAATTGTAGGCAGGAGAGAGAGAGTGCTAGCTTATTGCTTGCTGGATTTGCACCCGC
>VYXH01002582.1:46335-165004 GCA_013397275.1 Burhinus bistriatus | reverse complement strand
TTTATGGAACTGATACTATATCCAGGACTTCAGTGAAATGGCACAAATAAAAATTCAATGTTTTCCAAATAAAATAGTCTTTAATTGTTTTTCTGGGTAAGGACTTCTTCTTCCACCTCCACACTAATAAGCATTCTTATATGCTTCAACTAGCTACCCACTCACTTTCTCTCTTTAAAGACATCGTCTGTCCCAATTACCATTGAGAATTTTCAGTCTCTCATTAAATTTGGAGCAGTAGACAATTTAATCAGGCGGTGATCAGTGTAACATTACAGAAAATGACCTTTAGAAAGTGTATCTTACAAATTTGGATACTTTGTTGTATCAAACATATTCTTAGTGTTTAGTTAGTTCACAGTTCCCTTTGAAAAAAAGACAAGGTGACTTGTAGACAGCATTGGAATATGCTAAAAAGTAAAAAAATATATATATATATATTTCTCTTTAGATTATTTATCTTTAATCTGAAGTGTCATCTCTTGCATATCAACCAGATATGAAATTTTGTTCCTGCCCGCAAAAGCCCTGCTTGCACAGGTTTAAATCAAACATGGAGCTGACTGAGGGTGTGGGACATTGGCTACAGCATCATTCTTCAGACAAAAGCCACGTTCTGGCTTTTGTTTTTTTCCCTAGTCAGAGTATCAGCCCCCATCACTTGCAAAGAGGAAGCCTTTTGCAGATGGAGGTTTTTCGTTACGAGTTGTGACTCAGAGCATCCCCTGTGGGCTGTGGGAGCGGAGCTGGGGCACCTGTGGGAGCTGCAGAGAGCGGAGGGTGGTGCCGCAGCTGAGGGGCTTGGTGGGCTCTGCCCCACGGCCGGGAACATGGTGCCTCGAGCAGCTTCTAGAGAGCCCTTTTCCAGAAATCCCTGGAGACTGAAGGCATCCCTCTGTCAAAAAGCGTGCTTAAGCTAGGGCCAATATATAGAGTAGGAAAGCTGCCAGACCAAAATGAGTTTTATGCTGGCGTAGCATGGGTTGGCATGGCATAATTGTAATGATGCATGCTAAGCCATGATTGCTGCCTGTGTTCACTGGGAGCTGGTAAATTACAACTACCCTGACAGAAATGAGCCATTGCAAATTTAGTTTTTAGTTTCGCAAATTTAGTTGCATAGTACAACCAAGATCCAAAGCAACTGTCTTTCCCTTGTTGTGTTTAGATCACAAATCTGATTATTTTTCTCCCTGTTCATGAGCGTACAAGCAGACGTAGTCCTCAAAAATCCAGGAATTTGCAGGCTGACTCTTAGACTCAAAACCCTAAACCAGCTCAGACATGGGGTGTTTTATGTGTAGTCCAGACCGGTTGAAGGTGTCCACTGATACGCCACTGGGATGCTCTGTGTCTAGTGTTTGCATCACACAAAGTCAATAGCAAGTTGGATAGGTAGGATTTGACATCTGAGAGAGTGCATATGTTGCCTCTTCTCCTCTACCACTAATGAAAATTGGGTGTATGCCCTGGGTTATAAGATCCAATGTGTTTTGTATTTCTTAGACACCAGCGTTCTCTGAGGATCTCAGTATCTTTCTCATATTGTACTACCCTGAGTTACGTAATACAGCACTATTTAGCACCGGAAACCAGACGGAAAGAGATGACATCCTCTTCCATGGATGCTGAGCTCTGAATTCCTTTAAACATCGTCATCATATGTTTCTTCAGATAGGCCACTCTCCCATGTCCGTATCAGAAATACGGAAGTATTTATGTCAAGGAGGCAGGACTAGGAGTACATCATACCAGAGGCAGCTTAAAGATGTTATTGTTACAGCAGTTCTGCTTCAGTTTTGATGATGAAATCTGAATCATTTCCTTGCAGGAAAAGAATACCAGTTTCATGAGATCAGAATTAATGAAGATGCACCAATTTCTTCCCTCTGTGGATTAAGGAAATTAACAAAACCCACCATGCCAAAATTTAGCATCCCAGTTCTACCTTTATGTGTTTCCCAAGTACACATCCAGGAAGAAAATTTGACAGTGAAGCGGTATTTAATGCTCTTTCTTTCACAGTTATTGAATAACAAAAAAAATTCAGCAAAATGAACCTCAGGAGAGAGGCCAAACTCGAGAGCAACTAAGTGGAAATTAAAAACCAAAAGACAGAACTTTCAATGGCTATTTACCTAAAGAGAAGTGGGTTCCCTGCGCTGTCTTGTGGATTGAAAATAACTTTTACAAAATATGAAACCAGAACATTAAAATACTAGCCACTGATACTCACACAATACTGTAATTTCTTGAATATTTTAGGATTCTGCTTTGAGCTGTTGTCTCTAAGCAACACATCAGTCAGTGTTGCACTGTTTCATATGACTATAAAATATATACCTTTTTTTCACCTAAATAGTGAAGTTGCTAAAACCTTTGAAGGCACCTGTGTTAAAAAGTGGATTAGTTGGTAAAAGCCAGAAGATCGAAATCCGATTGTTTTGACTCCTCACTATGAGCCTCAGCTGGGAATGCTGCTCATCAAAAACTCACACTGCAATGGGAAAAAAGGTAAGATTAAGCAACAGTATGCTTTTAGTATCTTACAACACCTAAAATTATCAATAAGCTTTTTACAAAAGATACTGTGTTCGGTAGAGCATGGTTTTAAGGACATATGTTTATCCTTATTCAGAGATGTGAATTACTGAGTGCATAACAAGAGATGAATTGAAGAAAGGTCTGGAGGGAATTTTACAGATGTCCTAGTCATGAGAAACTTTGCAAAAAGCTTGTGAAGCTGCCCACAGATTTGAAGCCGTGAGAAATCTGAAATGCCATGGATGACTATGATGCTCCTTAAAATTGCTGAGGTTAATGGACTGCATGGTAGGTATTACGAACGTCACTTAACTGCACTGCTTTTACAGAACAGAGTTTTCCTCTTCTAATAATGTTAATTATGAAGTATACGTATTCTGAGACAACATAATGGATGCTATTGTTCCATTTGTGAAAACACGTGATGTTTATCAGTGCTGGTGAGGGACAGCATACTGCATAATTCTGCTGTACTTAATTTTACATACACAATATGACGCTATGTCAGATACACTTTTTTGCATGCCGGTAGAAAATCACAGTTTTCTTCTTCACATTAGAACATACAGTAAAAAACCTGTTCCGACTTTTATTATAGTCAAGAACGCAAAGTGCACCTCATCGAATACCTTCATTATTTTAGAAAACAAGTGAAAGCCTTCTTCAGCCTAGTATTTTTTCTGAAGAAAATCAGTCTGATCCATCAGTATCTGAAAGTTTCTAATTACTACTTTTTTCCAACAGGTCTTCTGTCTTTTATCTACTGCAGAACTAATTTGGACTGAATCAAGACATAAGCAAACTTACCAAATGTCATGAAACTGGTGGCACGGGCATAAGAGCTGGTAGGTGGCAACAGCTACGGAGAGCAGAGTTCTACGTTCAACACAGTCTTAATTCCTGCCTCTTCCCTTCTTTTTGTTCTGGGGAACACAGACGAGAGCCTTTCAGTTTTGTCCTGGATATGCAAATATGTGTATCTTAATAAAGACCACTGAAAACTTATATTTGTGACGTTTCGTTCTTGTTGTCGTGAGCAAATGGAGCCAGCAGACAAAGATGTCTTTCACTGACATACATCACAAAGTGCTTTCTACAGAATGATAAGATTTCATCAAATATTTGTTGCCTCTATGCAGACAGATATTACTCTAAGATTTGAATTATCCCTAGAATTTTACTGGTGCCCCCTCCCCCCCATATGATTGATACTGATTGTGTGGGATGTCCCCCCACCTCCCCATCCCCCGTGACCCACTTTCAACTGACTGAAATGTTTGGGTTTGGGAAAGGATTTTTCATTTACTGTTATGACAGCAAAATTTAGAATATAATAGAGATTGTCTACATATCACTATTTCAGGAGCTGAAGATCCCCTTTTCTGTAATGTGTAAATCCGACCAGATTCTAGCAGGTTCAAAGCTTAAGTAATGTAAGAATTCTAAAAGTTTTGTCATTTGGAGCTACATTTAACCATTTCTGAAATATTGCCAATAAAACATTCCGTGCCTCTACCTTACAAACAAGAAGCATTGATTTGGACACAAGCGCTTGAAGATGAGTTCTACTGTTCATTGCTCTGAGGTACTAAATTACAGAAATTCCTGTAACGTTCTGCTCCCTCCTGCCCATCCCTAACAAACTGTTTTATAGAAGGCTTAAATTAATAATATTACAACAATAAAATTCACAGCTATTGCTCAGCTCCTTATTTGGTTGTTGTCTGGCCTGTGAGTACTTTCAGCCTGGATAAACGATAAAATTCTCTCCCCATACTGGTGTGACAAAAAAGACACACTAATTACATATGTTAACAGATTTGTTTAAAGACATACTTCACAAAAATGGTGGATATAGAAATAGTGAAAATAATAGTTCAGGAAAAACCGTGGAAGCTGTTGGTGTTAAGTATGCGCAGAGCACTGCAATTGGGGCAGAACCCCATTGGGTGCTCCGTATGCTTGTTCTCAGTGAATGTGTGGTTTTGGCTTCCTCGGAATGATCTGTCTGCAAAGGAAAAAAACCCAACCACAATGCAAGTTTTGTTTCCTGATCTGAGAAATATCTTTGAGCCTTTTACACACACACCTTTTGAAAATGTCTTTTTAATCCACAGTTCTAATTTGGCTTGGACTCGGTCTTCTGTGACGCATCTTTGAAGGTTGTTTTGAGTTAGGAATACATATATTTAGCTTAGTACTGGATGAAAATTCATCTTATTGCTGGTGGTCTATGTAAGATGAATCCAGTCCCTGAAAAATGCCATTGTAATAGAGAGAAATCTATTCAATTTTATTCTCTTCAGAAAAAGATCATTTCTGAGCCCAGTAAGGCTTGTCTTGCCACCTCATTTAGAAGCGTGGCCCCATTAACCCTCCTGATGTGGTAAGTACGAGCGAAGGCTACTGCTGCTGTCAGTGCTCTTTTGGATGAAAGAGGGATAAGAGTCTGGAAAACAGAGGCTTAGTTTCCCTTTCATTGTTATTCTAAGTAGGCGTGCTTTTAATGGGACTCTATAGGGAAAAAAAGTTTCCTTCCCAAATCCCATTAGCCCAGAGCTCTTGCATTGCTGCTGGAGATCCCCAGCTCCACCCTGCTGGACCGCGGCACCACCCTGCCTGCCCTGGCGTCTCTGGCTGCTGTCACCAACACTATAAAGAGAATAGAATAGAATAAATACAATGCAATACAATATTTCAGTTGGAAGGGACCTACAATGATTGGCTAATCCAACTGTCTGACCAATTCAGGGCTGACCAAAAGCTGAAGCATGTTATTAGGGGTCTGTATACTTACATACACTTAACCCATATGCTTTCCTCTTGAACTCCTCAAAGCCAAAGAGATTATGACTACAAGTCTTCTTTGGATAAAAGGGCAATTATAAAAATGTGGGAATAAAAAAGCATTTATCAGAACTCTGTGCTGTAAAGTGTGTGATTGAAATGGTCGTATGTACCTTTTCTTTTCCCTCCCTGTTGGCTGTATGGCACATGTTGTCACTGCAACTCACATTTGGAGACTATGTTGTGCACCGAATGCTTCACAGTCCCGCTGGAGTCATCACTGAGAGTCGAACCCTGAAAGTTTTATGAGATTGCCTGTGTCACTGACTTCAAGCAGGCTATGCTAGGCCCAGGTGTGTTTGGTGTTTAGACTGATGCTTAGGGAAAATCCCATCAAAAGAGGTAATCCTGCTGTCTTGAGCTAAGCAGGAGAAAACATTAATGTTCAATGTGAGAATTCAGAAATGAGCTATGTGTTACCAAATGTAGAAGCATACCTATTCATTTAGTAGTTTTTGAATGCTAGGAAGTTAAATGGTATGAAAAAGATTAACTTCTTACTGTTATCAGCACACGAAGTATAATGTAATATGCCATTAATTTACCTCATTCAGTGGGTTTAAAGGTTTCTGTCTTAAAAGCCAGTGACGTGAGACTTGTTTTCTGTGCTACCTTTTGTGGAACCCTTAGTCCGAGGAGCCGCAGGACTCTCGATCATAAGAAAATCACTGAACTCCTTCTAGTAGCTGGAAAGTCTGTAATTTTCTTCTGTATTTATGTCACAAATCTCTATCTCAGTTCTGTACTGAATTCATCCGAAGTCACCCAGGAGGCAGGAATGGGTTCTCCCAATTGGCAGCTGGTTCCCTGTCATCTGTTTTGGATCAAGATGTTATGGGATTTGACACCATAGTTCTTGGAAATATATGGCCTCTCCAAGCATCTATTTCCCCTCTTATGAAATGACAATAAAAAGAATACATTCACAAAGATATTTTAGGGGTTAAGTAATTAATGTTTTGAGTAGCTTATTGCAGAAACACTTTGTATGATTAAGTACTGCTTTAAGTAATTAGTTTAGGAATTTGATAATGTTCTTTGTGGGCTCCTGCTGTGGTTCATTTAGAAGAATGCTGTTTGGTCTTCCCATGGGAGTATAAAGGACGGTGTGCCCAGAACACAGCCACAGCCCTCGTTTCAGTCCCTCCAAATGAGATAGAATTCATTAGCTATTAGAGAAGTTCAGTTTCTTTGTATGTAAAAATGTTGGAACCCAGAGGAAGTATTGGTGTTGTTCAGCAGGACTGTGTACCTGACTGTCCATGATTTAATAGCAACTGCCTGTTTTCCTAGCAGTCTTCTTGATCCTTGGGACTAATAGACTAGATACCCGTCTTAAATACCAGATATCTGGCTTTGGACGTTGTCTACCTAGACTTTAGTAAAGCCTTTGACACTGTTTCCCACAGCATTCTCCTGGAGAAACTGGCTGCTTATGGCTTGGATGGGTGTACTCTTCGCTGCGTCAAAAACTGGCTGGAAGGCCGGGCCCCAAGAGTGGTGGTCAATGGAGTTAAATCCAGTTGGCGGCTGGTCACAAGTCGTGTTCCCCAGGGCTCGGTACTGGGGCTGGTTCTGTTTAATATCTTTATCAACAACCTGGATGAAGGGATCGAGTGCCCCCTCAGTAAGTTTGCAGATGACACCAAGTTAGGCAGGGGTATCGANTCTCTTCTCCCAAGTAACAAGTGATAGGACAAGAGGAAGTGGCCTCAAGTTGTGCCAGGGGAGGTTTAGATTGGCTATTAGGAAAAAAATTCTTGACCAAAAGGGTTGTCAAGCATTGGAACAGGCTGCCCAGGGAAGTGGTTGAGTCACTGTCCCTGAAGGTATTTAAAAGGTGGGTAGACATGGTGCTTAGGGACATGGTTTAGTGGTGGTTTTTACAGTGTTAGGTTTATAGTTGGACTTGATCTTAAAGGTCTTTTCCAACCTAGATGATTCTAAGATTCTATGATAAAAGTATATCTGCTATAATTCTTGGTATATAGTATGCTGAAATAAAGTTTGGGGGGATTCTAGCAGGACTTTGCAACTGGTTCATTGTAGCCAGCTTGCATGCCATTTGGGCTGCTTGGGAGATGTCAAAAGGACATAGCAAGAGTCAGGCACAATACCTAAATTCCCATTGAACTGCAGAAATAAAAATAGTTGTATGTGGTTGTGCAAGTTTGTACACCTACACAATAACGGCTTCATTTTCCAAGCTTCTCTTCCCGATGAATATTGCAGATAAGACGCTATTTAGAAATGCAGTTCTGACTGTGATGGGTGTAATAGCAAGTAATCATGCCAAGAGCAAGTATGGATGACTGTCCTTTTACATTTCAGGAGTAAAGAGAACTCTTTGATAAACATATCTGTTCTTCTATAAATGAAAGATAGAATTGCAGTCTCTTTTACGATAAACTCAAATAATCCGTGCTCACGTCAAGCTCAGATTTCGGAGGCAGCGCCCTTCAATTACAGGGACAAATGTACATTTGGATAGGAAAGGTAGACAGCGAAGTGTAATTTTTGTGAGAAAATACTGCCTGCCCTGGTCTTTCTACACTTTAAATAGAAAAGGGAAGAGCGATTATTTCTTGATACAGTGCAGATGTATCTCTTCTTCCAAACTGATAAGCTTTTGCAATGTGTTATTGCTTTGCGCCTTGAGGCCACCACGGTTACAGTTGCCTCAAGTATTTGCAGAATTTTAGCCACAAGGATAGTTCCTTAATGTCTGAAAATCACTACTGTCTAGCTGTAGGTGGGTCATCACCTCTGAGCCTTGAATTTAGCCTATTCATCTGTGCAAATGCTGAAACTCAGCTCTACTTTTAACTTTTCTCCACTTTGCATCGGTTCCCTCGCGCTCATCTTCAGTTGTTACCTCTCTGTCATGATGGAGCCTGATTCCAGATTGTGGCTTCTAGATGCTATGGAAACAGAAATAAATATTTTTACCATTTTTTTGTATTTCATATTATGTAAGTGCACTAGTAACAATGCATGGCACAGGGAATGCAGTAATTGAATGTGCTGTGCGGAGCTTACTCTTTGTTGCTTAGCAATTAAATGTATGCACGTAGCAGCAGCACTGACAAAAATGCTAATAAAAGGTGACAAGTTATATTTCCAGAAAAAATTACACAATTAAGAAAAAAATCTCTGACAAGATACAGGAGCAGCAGCAAATGGTACATACTGATAGATCTTGTCCCTCCTGAAGGCAAGATCTTCAGGTACTGGCCACTAGAGGGGCTGAGACGATGGAAATAGAAGGTATCCACATTTATAGCATGGGCTACAGACACACAGTTGTGCAAACACCATGGTAAGGCTTTTTTGTTGTTGTTGTTGTTGTTTTTCCTTTATTATCTGTACATATTTTTCTCTGTAAAATGTCTAGAAACCTGTTCTGTTTTCTTTGTTTCATTTTTCTCCTTGGTGTTCAGGTTTGCAGATTTTTCACAGCATCTCTTTCAATCGAATTTCTGACTTTCCTAGCAGATCCTTGTTTCACAGTATAAGGTTTTATTTATATAACATAATGCAACCTATCATGTTAACGTAAATAGATTTCTCTACAAAATTGCTTCTTTAGGAATACCAAAGTAGCTCTTTTTTTTTTTTTCTTTTTTCCTTTTTTTTTAAGTTCCGAGCAAACATGAAGCAGAGGAACTGCATTGTAGGCTGCAATTCTCAAAAAAGCCCAGCATTTAAAGACTCCTTTCTTTCTGGGATTTGTATGTTTAACCTTTCGCTCCTTCTCTCTCATCTTTAGTCTTCTTATAAAATCTGTCACTTGTGTTGTGCTGAGGAAGTGCACCTCTTCTTGGACTGGTTAATACTTATTAAAACACTCGCCTTGCTGTGGGTAAACATAGATCGTCAGGCTTATTTTAGAGCTTTTTCTGAAGCAGCTTGACACATTGTTGCATGAAATTCTTTTCTCTACATTAAGAGTATCATTTACAGGCTGGAAGTAATTACTCTTAAGTCGTCTATTAAAGTCTGCGGTATTTAGCAAATATGTCTAGTTATGTGCAGGGTTTCAATACTTTTTCTTCTAGCAATTCTTTTTGGTTTTTTTAGAGCTTTTCCTCATTAGATTTCTGCTCACCAAAGTGCTGATTCTGCACTTGACAGTCTGCCTGCATAGTGAATTGCAGGATCCGGGCCCAATTTTGATCTATTTATATTACAGTCCATTTCATTTTAACTGAATGCAAGTACTAAT
The DNA here is from genome assembly GCA_013397275.1 of Burhinus bistriatus. Classification (NCBI taxonomy): domain Eukaryota; kingdom Metazoa; phylum Chordata; class Aves; order Charadriiformes; family Burhinidae; genus Burhinus; species Burhinus bistriatus. The sequence continues at coordinate 155,388 of VYXH01002582.1, read as the reverse complement.
TTGGCCGTACTTGCTTTCAGCATTATCTCAGGTTGTGCCAAATCATCAGTCAGTCCATTTGGAGTTTGGCGGGCTTTGCTGAAACTCCTGCATTTTTGGTCAAGTGCTATTGAAAAATGCTGCTATTTGTCAAACAAAAGTAGCCTCACTCTTGGCTTGGTTCGACAATCCCGGTTCCCTATCCCGTGCCTTAGCAAATAAGATGGACCCTGAATCAGTGCAGATCGGATTGTATTCGGTGTAGATAAAATGGATCAAGCTTCTTTTAATTCATGTACTATACCTCTTAAGAAATAAAAATGAAAGCATACAGTAAAAGTAATGATGACAAATTGGAATACTACCTGCCTTCTCTTCCCTGGCTTCTTTATGAGTTTATTGATAGAACAGGAATTGAGATAACTCTGCACACAGAGCAATGCTGTCATACGATGCAAGCGGCAAAAGGTAATTCGGAGAGATTTTTTGAGCTAGTCCACCTTACGTTCACTTCACTTGTTATGTGTTTTCCAAAAAGGAGTTTTTAGCATGAGTTAAGCAGCAGGAATTATACCATACAGATGAAACTATATCGCAACCCCAAGCCAGCTAGGGTAAAGAAATGATAGTGCGAGACAGAAAGGGAGTAGAAGAGCAACAGATCGTTGTGTTAAAATATCTTGCGTGCATTTGATTGTGATCTTTTTAATGAGATGGCTTACAACTTGTTCAGGACATTGAATCAAGCATCTGGAAAAGGAAAGATCTGAATCCAGTGAGATGATATAAACCCACATTTCCTGATTTCTCTTTTCCCTCTTCCTCCTACTCCAGTGAACGTTATCATGGCAAAATAAGCTGTGAGAGAATCAGTTTGATTCGTGAAATACTTTTCTCCAAGAGCTGCATTTTGAAAGCTATTTCCAAATAAGCCTGTGCGGTTCAGAAGTAACAGAAATTTTTCATGCCCTGGAAAGATTTTTTAAACATATTTATGTATTCCTTCCTTCCCACGTTACCTGCAATGACATGCAAACACGATGTGTGCATGTCTGTATATACGTACATGTGTGCGTGTATGCGATGGAATGCAAAAAAGCAAATACTGTATAGAAATGTCTATTTAAATGTCTGCCTGGAAATGCATGTGGTATGATCTTTTTTAAGTAGCCTCCTCCTGGTAGTACCTTCAGTCAGATTCTCACCATTCCCATGTAGTGTTCTGTAAATACCCTGTGAGAATGACTAGCAGGGAGGATGATCTTGCATAACAGGCAGCTGACTAATTTAGACCAGGAACATTGATCTACAGTGACTGAAACAGTCTCAGCCTTGTTCCGATTTCGATGTTTGAAGTTTTGGGATTACACTCGTGGATACTTCTGTAGTCCAGTCTCTGGAAGTCACTGTTCATATATTCTACCATTTTCAACTAGAGCAAGAAAGGGATAAACCACTCTAAATATCACAGAAAGGGTAGGATTTTCTGTGTCATGTGTGTTCCTGACACATAGAGAGGGCTATGTTAAATTTTTGTAAATTAGGTCTACCCTATACCCCTTCCTTAGCTGTATACCGTAATAGACCATCTTCAACATCCTTCTGAGCATGCTGCCTTGTCCTCCATACTTTATTCACCTTTCTGAGCACTGTACCTTGACCTAAGCTGTTCTTTTTTAGCCAGTTAGATTAATTCACGTTTTCATGAAGAGACTGCCTCCAAAAAACTTACTGAAATAATGAAAGTCTGTTGTCCATCCCTCTCCTTTATCTTCTTCAGTTTTGGACCACCCAAGTAAAGACTGGGACTGTGGGGTATGTTTCATGGGTACCTTGATGGTGCCACTTCTGTGACCACCTAGCTCACTGGCTTTTGAGACATTGATTTAAAACAGTGCCAGACACTGCAACGAGACAGGACTTGCTTGAGGACTGGTCTGTTCTGGGTCTGAAGCCAAGGGATGAAGCTGAGCTTGCAAGGTGGGAATGTCTTTGAGCATAAGTGATTGCAAATCAGTAGACCTGCTTGGAGGTCAGCTCTGGCGTTTTCATCTGACTGATACCCAACTCTTACCCTAGGAGTTTATACAGATTCAGTGCCATTGAGTAGTATGTGTATGTGTTCACAAACACTTGTGAGAGTCCACTGGGCTCTTTCTTTGCCACCATTGAGCTTTGCTCTTCATCCATGCTTTTGCACTTCTGTTAGAAGAGACATGAGAAAACTTCAAATGCGCTATTATACACATGCTACATAAATAAACATACATCTTACACTCTTTGCTACCATAAAAATATGACTCATCACTGCAACGAATTTTGTTTTGAATAACAGCAAACTGGATATGAATTCTTAAAGTAGGAAGAAGTCGGAGAAGAAATGACTGTATAGTTTGCTAGTTTTGTTTTAAGCAATGAATCTCATAAAAAAAAAATGCTTCATGAAATAGCTGTCCGTTAAAAAAAAACCCAAACTTAGAACTGTAAAATTTGCTGCCTCTGCCTCTGTTTATTTAGCTTTGTATTCTTATTGCAAAATTATACATCAAATGAGAAAAGCACAGGAAAAGAATAGGTTAAGAAATGAGTAGCCAGTTGTGCAATTAAATTTTATAGGAAAAGGAGCATTCATTTTTTCTTTTTTTTCCTCAAATATGTCCTGCTTACAGTAGTCAGTTTAGCAAGCTTAAATTGGTTCACATTAACTGCTTATACCTAACTTGCAGAATGCTTCATTGTGAAAGAGGTACACTTGTTTGAGTCAAAATTTTCTTCCTCACTAACAAACACCAGAAGAAAGTGATGGGTAAAATTTAGAACACTATTGTATAATAAATGAGTAATCTGAGAAAATTCAATGCATAGACAACAGTCTCTCCTTGCTGTGCTGTTGCTCAGATACACAGCTTGTCTGAATCTAAATACATTGATTTATAAAAAGTGCATATTTGGTGATACATACCCCGCAAGCCTGAAAAAGAGTGAACGGGAAGAATAATATTGATATAACTGGTTGCCTATTTGAATAAGCCCTTACAGAAGTAAAGTAAGCTACAGCAGAGTTAAGTTTTTAAAATGACATTGTGATACGTGTTTTGGTCTGTGACTGGGAGCAAAGGGAGTTCAGAGACATCTACTCAAAGGCTTTTTTTCATTCCTGATCAGTGCAGAAGAGGAGCTCTTCTGTGAGAATAGCTTGGCACTGAGCCCACATCCCAGCAGTGGAGAGGATGAAGTTAGACTTGCATATCATTTTTGAAGTGTGTGATTTGGTGCTCTCAGGGTTGTCAAGCTCCTCAACAGTACTAGTATGTTGCTGGAGATATTTGTTGATCAATCGATAGAAAAGAATAGCTTGCGCTTTGTTCAGTAGAGAAAGCCTTTGCAACAGAAAGGATTATAAACATCCTCTTTGATAACCTCAGCATTTTAAAACATTTCATAAACTTCATATTAACTACTGATGCTCTGTTTGCTACTGAACATAGATTTGTTTTATCAAGATATTAGTGGGAAAAACTTTGGCTGTCCGTTTCTTACGAGACACTAGTGGTAAGGAGTTCATGAACCCTTTGCCTTTGGGACTCATTCTCTTCCCCAGAACGAGAGCCGCCTTCAATCTGTGGCGTTTTATGGATGCCGCAAAATCAGTCTGGCAGGCGTGTGGTGTTGGAGACCATTCAAACGAAGAGGCAGGTTTCGGGGAAAGCTTGTTTTTCTTCTCAGCTGCTCAGACTTCGCAGAAGGTGAGGTGGCTGAGGCTTGAGGCTGGCCTCCCTGTTCCAGCTGGAAATCCCTGCTAAGGGGACAGCGGCTTGGAGCGCTATTTTGAGAACGTGCTGCCCTGTGGAGAAATAAAAGACGTTAGAGTGGCAATTAGGCCATTTTAACAGCTGAGGGAACATTTGCCCTCTAGATGGAGCTGTCCACTTGTGTTACGACAGGGTTGTCAAGCACCAAGACTGAAGATGACCTCTTTCTCCTGGCAGAGTGGCCAGCAGAGCCCTGCAGCCAGCGGAGGGGCGGCTCGAGCATGGCGGTGGGGAACAATTACAGACGCTCCGTCTCACAGCTGTGGCTACGGCAGAATAGGCTGCAGGGCAGATTTCCCTCTTTATGGCACAGACTTTTATCCCTGCTTCCACCCCGGGCTATTTTCTCGCAGGCTTTCTCTGCTCCCTCTTGTTGTACACCACTTGCAGCTCACTTTGTCTCTTAGCATCTTCCAGGCCCAGAAAAGGTGCCATTTTCTTAGTATCTTCATTTTCTCCTTAAATCTGTCTGCCAGCTGTGTTCTATATGATAATGGCTTTTTTATAGCTGTGTTTTCTTTATACTGTGTACTCAATTGCTATGCTTGTGAATCTGCACTGTATTTGTCTGTGCTTTAGGTAAAGTGAGGGCATGCCTTCTATGCTTGTAGCTTTACTTGGAATGATTTCTAAGGCATAATTCATAGCTTTACAGGTCATTTGATCCCTAACTTGGATTAATTTGATCTAAACAAGGTCTGTATTTGTTTTAAATATTGTCCCATTATAAATTATCTTGCTTATGGGTTGAGATACTCTGCCGTATCTTGTAATGCTGCAGCTGAACCCCTGTGTGAAGCCGTATTTAGGGCTGACTGCTTGGTTCCCGAGAAGCTGGGGCTGTGAATTCTCATTGTACTGGGTATATGTGTTCCCAAACAGAAGAAAATGTGTTTCTGTGCCAACCAGCTTGTAACATATTTTAAGTAGCATGAAGTGACATACTTAATAGTTAGTATACGGAGGTCACTTTATTTTTTTGGCATTTTTCCCAGGAAAGAAGACAGGAGCACAAGTAAGTAGGCAAGAGTAACAGAAAACAGCTTAAAAGTCAGAGTAGTGCGCTACCAATAAATACCAGCCTTTTGGTGTACTCTCCTTCCACAGTTACCCAGCTTTCATAAGCTCCCACTAAACTGCTATTCTATTTTTGCTGAGATCTGGACACATATGCATTTAGTAAGACTTCAACAGAAGGAAAACCTTTTTCACATTCTCATGTATATTGAAAAATTTTGAGCAGTGAATTGTTCGATACTATTCATACCCCTTTCTGTGACTTACATAGACATTGACGACTTCTGTTGCAGGCATAAAGTGGTTGCCTTGTGACATGTTTGTCCTTGAAGACTGGAGATTTCAGGTAGTGGATTAAACTATTTTAAACCAACAGCTGAGTCCTTTGAACTGCTAGGAAGTACTTTCCCCCCTCTTTAATGTACCTAGCTGCCATAAATGGAAATTGTGCATGAAAAAGTAACCGCTGCTGTCATGTGACGTGATGCATTGGCCAAAGTCTGTTATTGTGAAAATGTGGGATTACAGGAAAAGCTTTGTTTTTCAGTTGGGTTAAGAAAGTAATGGTATGACAGACGGTATTCTTAGTTCTTACAGATTGGAAATCTGAGCAGAATACAACCTACCAACTAAAAACTCAATATCAAGTGAAATTTGCATATCTGTCTTTTAAGAAAGCATTTAGTATTTTGGGAAAGCTCCATTTGTGACTTTGGGGGTTATTTGAGTACTTGCAGCTGGCAATGCTAGAAGAGATTAAGGGCAATTGGGTGTTGAGGGGACTATATATCCTGCCCCAGAGGCAGGAATAAGCCTCTGACGGCATTGCTTCTTTACAAACTATAGCTATAGTTCAGTGTAATTCCTGCTGAAGGTTTCAAGTATCCTGTCTGCATGTCCTATTCCCAGTGAGCGCTCTGCCCTTCCTGAAAAGGGGGAAAAGGTTCTCACTGAAACCTTCTCAAAGGACCTCATTGAGGGTATGGACAGTAACGTTAAGAACTTTCATCTAAAGGGATCATCAGCAAAATCAGATACAGGGAAAACGAAGGGAAATAGCTGAACTGATGCAGACCACATTGATCTCCCTCTGTCAGATATGTCACCTGGTGACTCAAGGCGATTAGCTGTAAAGAGGTATTGAGGTGAAGAGAGGAAGAATAGGTTACTTATACATAGGAGGAGTGGCGATGGTGGTTCAGGCAAGTTTTCAAAATAACAGACAATAGGAGGGAGCAAAATCACATGGCATGCCGGGAGGAACTTAAGTAGAAATCTACCTGCAGTAAAAGAATAAAAGTAAGAAATGCTTTTTAGTGACTGTCGAGAACACAGCCATTGGACACAGTTTTATGGTATACTAAATGACAGTGAATTCAGGAAATAATATAAGGTCTAGCCAGTTTGACATTTAGGTAAGAATACTGAAAGGAAGAATCATGCTGATTACTGTAAGATAAAGCAAACAAAAAAAATAGTTTTACTTATAGCTATTTCTTATTATGATAGACAGGGAATCTAATCAGGGAAGACCATCTTTTAATTTTCTTCGAAGTGGGAAGATTTACAATAATACTAGAGTGTATTTCATCTGAATTTGGCTTTCTAAATCCTCAGCTAGTGCTTCTCATCTGGCATCCAGCAGAGTGTTTTCTGGGTTTTGGCTTTGCACTGGCCCAGAGCAGAGAGCTGTTTCGCACGCGCTGCTGAAGCTGGGGTCTAACAAAGCATTTCCACCACAACGTTTCTACTGCAATAATTGTCCTTATACACAGATGTGTAATAATATGCCTCAGCGAAGAGTCTAAACTGAAAGAGATAAAAGCAACACAGCTAAAAGGCTCATAAACCAAAGAGATTTTTTTTTTTTTTCTGAATAATTTTGGTGCATTTGGTGAATTTTAATGCTTATGGAAATGAAAGATTTTATTGGAGGCAAAGCAAGTGTAGGCAGTAACCATAGTGACTTCTACACGTATCAGCTTTGCCAGTGTGCTTCAGTTCTAGTCCGCAAAATCCTACTTATCAAACATTTGTAGGTTCTTATTGGGCGATCATGATGAAGGGTTGATGCAGGGGGGTCATTGTCCTTTCATGAAAGACGAGAGTCACAGGAACACAATAGTCTTTTGCCAAGTTTCTCACTGAGGTCAAGTCTAAATTATGAAAGCATCAAAGGTTGCCACTGTGAATATTAATGTTATTGCTGATGCTTTTCCTTTGCGTGCTGGCAGGGTTAAATAATCTATCAGTGATACCCGCATTTTTGTCGTATCATTCTCTGGCCCTCAGCCACACTTAAAGAAGAGCCAGTTGACAGATGTACTGTAACAGGCTTTTCTGAGCTATTGCTAGAGGATTTTGCTTCTCCTTCCTTACCACTGTTAAGAACTAGTCTTGCACGCATTGTCTTTCTGCAAGAAACATGAAACTTAATAGAAATAATCCACTGAAAGAATATTTCTACTATTTTGTTTGCTATGTCAGAAATAACTTCACTATTTGTAGTAGTTGTGCTAAACAGTCCTTTCACTGCACACTTTAACTGTCACAGCCTATGCTAGAAGCCTCTGGTTTTATTCAAGCTAAAAAAAATGAATTAAAGTTGTAGTACATGTCAGCTTGGGAACTTTCTTTTGGGATGGGAGCAAGGTTCTCTGAAGTGAAAATGTAGGCTGATAGAGGAGGCTAACTGCTATTATATGAAATTATTGTATATTTGAGTATTGAATATTGCAATTTGAGTACTGTGTATAATTTTGTGAAGTACTCTGGGGTTTCTTTTATTACAAAAACGCAGTTTCCCTATCCCATGTTGTGAATGTTTTTTTCTCCAAAAAAGGAAACATTAAATATTATTCAATTAGTTTCTAAAATAAAAGGCAGAGTCACTGATAAAATAAGCCTTGTAAAGATTGTGATAAGTCAACATACATTATTGATTATTTTGATGTGTGTAAATACATGCAGCTGTTTTTTATTTATTAAATTAACATGTAAGTTTGAAAAGAATTTGCATCAAAATGTATATTTAATGCATATTGTGGCATCCAGCATACCACATTTCCTCCCATTACCACTGTACCATGTTTTTGTATCTAGCTCAGATTTGGCACTAGGGAAAAGTCATTTAAGTACTATAGGGTTTTCCACCTTTGAAAAACTCACCAGTGGTATGCTTGTACTTTAGAGTTTGGCTTTTCAGATTTATAGGGAACAAAACCAGTATATCGTCAAGCTGTTGCACATGTTCCATATGAAGTAGAGTCTCAGAAGAAAAGCCCTTCAAGGGGACTTCGTAAAACAGGTAGTAAGAAGCAGTTCTTGCTTTGAAGACCTCTCAATTTATTTAAACAAAACAAAAAGTCTTTGTTTTCCTGATTCTATTTCAAATGAATGTGCCAAGGCATGGATGTCTGTCTGAACTTGGTTTTCTTGAGATTTGTTATTCCGAGATGCTCAAAAACGGCAACAAAAAATACTGAGCCCTGTATTTTTTTCAGTAAGAGCTAAATCATTCCATCTCACTTAACTAATGTATTGATTGACTTTATCGAGTCCATAATAGTTCTGAGTTTATGAGCTGTGATGCCTGGGAATGGATTAGTGCCAGTGCCCATGATGAGATATGGCCAGAAGACAACTGTTTTGTCTCACGGCAACATTTGAGGTTACAGAACCTGACTTTGTTTCACCTTCAGAACAAAGTTCTTCATCTCAGATCACTGCGTATCAGCCAGAACAAGGACCTGAACATGATGTCAAACTCCACAACATGTTTCGACTTGAAAAGGTCCAAACTCCAGTCCTGCAGCTGATGCAGCGCAGCACACATTTTCTGCTGGGCTTACAGAGTAGTCATATTTGCATACTGGAGGTCCAAAGCATAGATTATGTGAAGCAGAATTTTCTTTACACACTGAACAATCAAGATTACATTGTTATTATTACCAAATATCCAAGAAATGTTAACGAGAACTTGTAGGCTGTCTTCTTCTCCTGGCTGTGACTTGTAGACAGTGCTTCCACCTGCAGCCTCACATGTGTGAGGTGCCTCCTTTGGGCTCACCAGCGCCTGAGGAAGCCTTTGAGCTGTCTGCAGCTGCTGATTCACATCTCTTTTCCCCCTTCCCCAAAAATCTTGTTTATCTGCTTTTTCTTTTCCCTGATGTGTTCTCCTTGGTCTCTTACACAAAGCCAAATCTCAAAATCGTACTCCTCTTATTCCCTGGCCTAAAACCTCAGATCCTTCTTTCCTCTTCAAGCAGAAGTTCAGCTTGTATTGTAAGTGAAGAATTCCTTTTTCCAATTCTTTTGCTTTCTTTTTTTCAAGACATAAAAATAATTAAACTCAATACAGAGGTAAGTAGAGGAAATCTTATTGACCATTATTTCCCAGAATTCAGACGTAACAATTTAGCTGGGGTATTTTTGACTTCAAACTGTATGACTGGGTAAGGCTCAACCAGAAGCTTGATCCTGATAGTTTCAGTACTTGTCAATATCTTATTAGTCTTAGTACTTGTGGCTGAGCATAAACGGTAGCAAGCTTTTTGCAGTACAGATTTTGCCGGTGTTTGAATTCCCTAACACATAACAGCAAGCTATTCTTGGTTATTTACAGTGCTGTGTGCAAACATGCAAGCATTTACGCCATGCATTTAAGACCTAAAACCTCAAAGCAAGGCATTCCAGTCTTTGCCATTGCTATCCTCACATTTCATTATTGTCATTCATGGTCACTGAAGTCAAACGTGAAGACGGAAGTTCTAACTTCAGAGAAAATGAATGTTTTCCTCCCTTACACACAGCTGGCATGAGCATGTCATAAGCCTGTAGTCCTGCCTCAGTGTTCTTCTCTGAAATGCGGCTACTGATCATATTTACAAACTGCCAATACAATTGTACTACTTGAAGATGTACTAGGTTCTTCAGCTTGCCAAGGGAGAACAGATTTCTTGATGTGAGATTTAGCCAGAACCTGATCATCCTTTGGTCATCTCCAAGTCCTTCCTCTTTGTCATATTTTTCCATAGTTTCTAGAATGGTTTCTTTGAGCAGCATCTTCAGTTTTGTCATAAAGTCTACCAGTCATCTTGCAAAGACACCAGGAATGTGTAAAATCCAAAACCAGATAGGAAAAGATTGTCTCACATCACTTCTATGTCTATTTGAACTTAGAAAGTTGGGAAGGAGAAGGGGAAGGGGAAGTCAAGGCAAGGAACACAGGATTGCAAGTGAAAGACCTGTGTTTGTCATGGGACATAGATCAGAAAACAAAAAAGATAGAAAGATAAAAGCCTGTCATTTATCACAAGTCACTGGTAACTATTTTTACTCAAAACAAGAAAGGCTCAGAAAGTCTACGCTGACATTCTCAGACCAGTAGTTTATGAGGCAGAGAAAAATATTTGCAGATTTGGTAAAAATAATGCCCCTGTTATAAAGTTTGCTAAAATTTAGCTGTGCAAAGTTGAGACGCCTTAACTGCTGTAAGCTTATACACCTCCACAGGGAGAGCAGGTGTTTACTGTTTATTTTTCTTTTCCAATAATCATTTTTGAGATACCAAGTTCTTGAATACATTCTGAAAATGCTACTGCAAAGAAAGGCTGGAAGCTCTGAAAAGGAAGAAAGAAAGGGTAGGCTATTAAGAGCTTCTAAATTAAGCCCTCTGGAGAAGTTGGTAAGAAGAAAAAGCTGAACTTTTTGAAGCAATCTCATTGTCTTTAAAAGAAGGCATTAGTGGTACATTTTTTTGTCTTATTATTGGTACGTGGTCTTTCAGGATTGTCTTTCTCTTTGTTGTTATTGTTGCCATTCTTCAACATTTGCATTGATGGGAAACCAGAAGTTTTTGCAGTCTTGTTTCCAAATGAGCGAGGAATTGTTGTTCACAAAGCTGTTCTGCTCACAGATGCATCTTCCACCTTGGTAATATCAGAATATAAAGAATTTCTGACATCCTAACCTGTAAGAACCCTCTTTTTTGTGCCACAGGTTTATGACCATACCGTAGCTTTGCTGGTCAATGTTAGGACCATTTTACAGCTTTGATCTTCAACAAAGAAAACTATCTCTGTAAATCACCTGTCTGCCAATGAGAATGTTTTGTCAGAATAGCTTTAATTTATAGAGAATCCTGATCTGAAATGCTCTAAGAATTAGATTTATAGGCTAGGAGGATAAAGCCTGCCAACCATCTGACCTTCAGCTCTTTCTACCAGGCATCCTGCAGTATCGAGGTCTATGGTAGAAGAGAGTATTTAGTTACTGCTTATATTAAACAGTATTTTGTACAAACTTTTGGGCCATGAATGTTTCCACACAGCTCCCTTTCAAAGCAGTGCGCAGTTCCACTGAGAAGAGAATGACTTAGTAAAATGCACAGTTTCAAAAATAGAATGACATCAGATGGAACTTTTTATCCGTTTCTTCCAATCTCCCAAACAACGGTGATTTATTGAGGAGGGTCACTAGATGCAAACCATGGTCATCCCTCATCAATCAACAATCTGGCTAACCAGGCTTTGAAAAAAAGACCAAAGCTCCCCTTAAAAATTTTAAACATTTCTGCTCTCAATTATTTTAATATTGATATGGAAATGAAAATTATGTGTTTTCCCATCAGAACATGTCACTTTTTATTTGGTAGATTTTTTTTTACACTTGTATTCCTAATGGAGTGTGAAATTAAAATGAACATTCATGTTTTCTTTGGGTACCAGCATTGCAGCTGGTGGTATAGAAATGAGCTTATGAACAGGGCTTTTTCCTGATTTTTTTAGCCATTATGTAATAATTTATTGTGATTATTATTCTTAAGAATTTATTTAGGTATGATATTGGCAATAGATATTTCTAGCTTTTTGTTGGGTAATAGGATTTTGGCAAGTAATTGAAAACTGCAGATTATTCTTCATCATCATTATTATATTATGACAAATTACATTTGGCCTTATGAGGCTGAAATCCCCCTTTGGAGTTTTCCATGGTCTTGTTGAAAAGCAATAGTGATGAATCTCAGCGGGATTTAAGGAAGAATCTTCACCTAAGTACAGCAATGTGATGCATCTTGTAGTAATGTCCGTGCAGTATGTCCTATCAGTGAGGTTCAGCTCCTCGAGAGATTTTAGATACAAGTAGACCTGGCTAAAAGAAGGAGGAATCACTTTTTAGCCCTTAGCGTTTCTCATCCTGGCTGCAAACATCAGGAAGGATAACAGACTGAAATTTCCTTGTCTGAGACCCTTGCTTAATTTTCCTGTTTGTTTGCTGTAGAAATGAGTGGAGGTGCAAGTTCTTATGATGCTTTTTGTTGTCTTAGTGTGCATGTTCCTTGTTAATTGACATACACAAGGGTGACCTGAGCAACACGATTAAAGGAAGCATCACACAATGTGCAGTAACTGTTTTCCTACTCTGTTTCTGGAAGAGGATGACATGTAAGAATTCACTTTTTATTTGTACTGATTGTTGGTTGTTTGCAGTTTGAAAGGAAAGCATTGCAATTTTTTTTTAGTAAAATATTTGTTGGTTTTGTGTTTCCCCGCTAATTAATGTAAGTTGCAGTGACACTTACTGGAGATTGCAGGGTTTCTTGCTACTCGAATCAGCAGACAAGCTCATTTAACTGAAGCTGTTCCATCTCTAAAGAGACTATCAACTAAAACATCAGTAGGTGTTTTAGAAGGTAGCATCTTTCTGTCTCCTACCTTTCAGAACGGAGTTTCAATAATCCACTGGTGTTTTATGACCTAGGTTTCAATTCTAGTTAGTGGAGAGTCTAAACATTTTAAAGAAGATCCAGTCTGCTTATTCTCTGCCCCAGAAAGTGCAGGTTTATAGACTGGCCGTAATGCCTGGAGAGATTTAGTTTCCAAGTATGCTAGAAAGAATAAGCCCAATAAAAGGAAGACTAGTAGGAATTTCAAAGGTGGTCTAAGGACATTTAGACGTATTTGTTAGGATAGCAAGGGTTTTTTTTATGATCCCAAATGTAAAGCAAAGACATTAAGGGGGGTAGAATATTCTGTTGTGTGGTCTGCAGTTTTGTCAGATGTCCACTGTTTGCTTGCTTAACATTAGATGTTGTGGCTTATGACAGTCTCCCCTGGACCGAGCACGATGGCTTTCCTTTCGCTTGTCCTTTCTGTATAATCCTTCAGGCCATTCCTGAGACAGTAATGTGTTTGGAGTATTTTCTCATAGTATAGCACTACACAAATGAGAGCTGTCTGGGAATGATGGTCCATTCTCTTTATCACTATCTCTTATAAAGCCTAGAGGCCTTTAAGCAAAGATCAGACCCATCAGAACATCTTCCACTGGACCATGTTTAACATCCACATCTGCATGGGAATGCTGTGCTCTAAGCTCATCACTGTTGTGCTTGGTAAGCTCAAAATTAGGTTAAGGTAGAGTGGTGGCATTCTTTGGCTCAGATGCTGAAAAAGATATTGTTTTAAGAAAATGCAGGCTTTCCTACTATGTCCTGGAACAGCCTTAAAAGTCTTTGTACATTACCAAGAAAATCTGACATTTGGCGTTTCCCAAGGCAGGACTGAATTTGATGGAGCAGTGATGAATATTCTTTTTTAGCTATTTTCTGCCTTTTTTTTTTTCCTTGTTCCTGTTTCATCATCTTTTATCTAGCCAAGAGAGAAACTTCTGGACCATCAATCTCAGTTACACTCAAACACGCTTTCACTTTCTAACCGTTTCTTGTGTTATCTTTATCTTTTGTCATGGAAACACATGGAAAATATTTATGCCATCTGGACAGACAGAGTATATGCTTCTCTACTTCCACCCAGTACTGAAATGAAGGGGTTATGATCCCCAGAGTCAAAGCTGTGCTTATGTCTTTGACTAGACAGCATATGTAGGGAGATCAGCTAGTGTTATCTTGGAGACGAGCACAGGAGGGAGGGAGGAAGAAGGAAAGCACCTGTCTAAATGGCTATTCAGTGCTCTGAAATGGTTTTCTCCATTGTTTTCAGTCTCTGAGGAAGGAGCTCTTCTCTTTAGGGTGCTTTTAGAAAACCCATTGGCTTTTCTGCTTTGACAACGTAGCTGCGTCTTGGAGCCATGGATGCTGCGCTCAAATTTTGCTTTCACCCCATCTAGACCCGATGTGAGTCACTGTGGTAGCAGTCAACTCTGAAAAGAGCTGCTTTTATCATTAACATTTGCACTGCTTGCCTTTGGTATCCTCCCTATGTGTAGTACAGAAATTTAGTGAAGGGTGGTCCCTGCCCCAAAGATACTATGAAGTAAATGCAAGATATAACAAGGGCTGTCTAAAACGGAGGGGCTGGATTTTGAGAAGTGGACTCTGTTGTGATGGAACTACGTCAGTGCAAGTCCTCTTGGGTTTTATGCTTTTAAACTTTAAAGTTTTCTACCCTGAAACCCCAGCTTGACTGGCATTCTGGTGAGCGTTGTCCAAACACTGATGTGGGTGGATCCTAATGTTACACCTTTCTGTCTGTGTATTAAGAAGTTGTTTAGATGCGGCTCAGTCTGTTCAAAGCAAGACTATGTAAACCAAGTTTTGTGGAGATCCTGTTGAAAAATGCCTCCAGGTCATTTTTTGAAACTGGGGACCTTCTTTTGAAGTTCTTACCAACTTCTGCTGGGAAAAATATTAAATACAAAGTTCTTAAGCAATTTACTTTAGCCGCTAGGCACAACCGAGTCCCTTGGGGAAAGGGTGGGGAAGCAAGTGAACCCTGTATCACCTTTAACTCTCCTCAAATGTCTGTGTTAAAGCAGGCAGATGGAAACTAATTTCAGCTAACTGTGAGTATCATAACATTTCCCAAATATGTATATTTAATGGAATGATTTTTCTTAAGAAAACACTGATCTGAGAAACGAAATCCATGCAGCTAGAGCATGAAGCAAACCAGTCTAGCAGACTGGATTTCAAACAGTCTAAGGAGATTTTGTTACAGAGTTCATATTCCAAGCTACTGTGACAAGCAGTTGCTAATTCTAAAAATATTCAGTAAGAGTGGGCTAATTTGTGCATCATTGAAGCACTGGTGCTTTTTGCTGTCAATGTATATTTTGCATTTGCAAGGAAAGAGGATATACAGTCTTTATTATTTGTTAAAAAGAAACTGACAGCGACACTTCTTAACTGAGACTGGATTTGTTCATACCTACCAGTATCCTTGTGAGTGCAGAAGGCATTTGAAAAGGTGCCACAGCTATGTGGATAGATTTTATTTGTCTGTACTACCTATCTAGTTTTTTTTTTTTCTTTCCAGTTTTAGTTGTTTTTTTTGTTGTTTTTGTTTTTTTTTTTTTTTTTTTTAATGAGCTCCACCAGACAGGTTTAATGCTTCTCTTAATTTTCAGCCTTTTAGATGATTATGCAGGATTCATGATATCACATCAGCAGAAGCTGCTGTAGATTGATGGGACCCCATCAACCACCCTGCCCACTCAATATTATAAAGATTTGTGTCGTCAGTGGTCATGACGTTTGGTAGGAAGTTGCCCATTTATGGATACTAGAGCAAATGATATCATCACAATAGGTGGCTCCTGTCTAAATAGGATCATTTGTGAAATGAGATTACAGGCATTTATCTGGGAAACAGGAGACGGAGGCACCTGCTTTACGTAATTGATATCCTGGGGAATTATTGTGTACAATAATCAAGAAAAATCTTCATTTCTAATTCTATTATGTGGGAAAAAAACCCCTCTTTTTTCTGCCTGCATAAAACAAACCCCACTTCCACATGGAATAAGCTCCAGACCATGTTTTCTATTATGCTTGAATATATGGGACATGCATTGCAATCCTATGCTTGCCACACTGCTGCAGTATACTTGTTTTGCAGAGCTCTGTAGCAGGCTAGTCAAAGCTGTGACTAACCAGACCCTTGGATACATACTCTAATCTCTGGCCTTTATTTTTACAATGAATTTGATTTGTTCATTGATGGTATATTTTTTCTGATTTGTGAGAAGCTTCATGCTCTGTGTTTGGATGCTGACTGCAATACAGCAATAGTCTTTCATACGGTAAGTCAAAGATGACTCATTTCTTACTCTTGTGCCTTCAATTTATACTTTCTACAACACCATCTCATCAGGTAGAAAATTATGTGTTAATTAAGGTTGAAGTAGTTAATTTTCAACAGATGCTATTCCCTTCCCTCCCCCCAGTACTTTGCACCATGTTTTTTTTCCTCCTCAT
Organism: Burhinus bistriatus; assembly: GCA_013397275.1. Classification (NCBI taxonomy): domain Eukaryota; kingdom Metazoa; phylum Chordata; class Aves; order Charadriiformes; family Burhinidae; genus Burhinus; species Burhinus bistriatus. The sequence goes on along the minus strand of VYXH01002582.1, from coordinate 139,362 downwards.
GAAAGCAATAGGTTTGAACTGTCTTTAAGTAAAATGCTTTTGCTTTGTTATTTTAAATAATATTGCCAATATTTTGTCCTATTCCTTAATTTCAACAATAAAAATGAAAATAGATCACACACACAGATTTGGAACTTAACATGTGATGCTAGAATACGATAAGTTCAGTTCAATATTAACCTTTATTACAAGAAACATAATTGGAAAGGCAAGAATCTTTTTTGGGATTTATACTTCAGGTAAAGTAGGAGGTTTCAGTTTTAATTTGAGTATTAATACAGTCAGATACATCCAGTTACAAGAGCCTTTATTTTATGTGAAAGCAGTGGAGAGAAAATGCCTTACAAAAAGACAGTCTTCTTTGTAATGCAGCGTGCAGAAGAAGATTCAGTAGTACCCCTTATCAAGTGCACTACATGAGATAAGAGCAAAAACCCCACATATTTGCAGCACAGTGATAGGAGCCTTTACATTACAGAAACGTTGCTAACAAAAATGCTATTGAACAGAAATATTCTTTAAAGAGCTTTAAAAAAGTGCTGTGATCACACACATCGTATCCAGTCTTTCAGACAGCTAACATTAATTGTACAGTAAGGGTTGAGATTTGATATAAGAATTTTTTAGAGAAACCTACCTTTAAGCAGAGGTCTGGAGGATCACTGGGTTACTGGGTCTCCTTTAGTAAGATTCATTCAATCCAATTACAATTGGCAACTTTGCAGCAAGTGAACAGTGTTCAGATTGCTTGAAATGTTTGGATATGGGAAGTATTCTCTATGTATTTTTTTCCCCTCCTGTGTCTTAAACTTTTCAAGAGTAGAGTTTTGTGGTTTTTTTTCCCATGAGTATTCGACCTTCTAGTTTTGGATATGCCTATCCAAAAAATCAATAAATTTGTATCTGCCAGTATAGGTTTCTGATGTTCAAGTAAAATAGCTCACTCTTTCAAAGTTTATGCAGGAACAAAGCCAAAAAAGGAAAAAAAAGTGATGTCTGTATGAAATAAGAACAAAGGTACAGGCTGGCTGTCGTCAATTCACAAGTTGTAATTACTGTTGCGTTTTCCCTTCTGTGTAGAAGTTTGAAGGTTTGATTTCTGTAGTACCAATGTGATTATTTTAGAGGCATGCATTAATATCAGCTTTTGCATTTGCTCATAATTAGTTCATGGATCCCTATCTGTCATGTTTCCCTGTCGTTTGAGACAGCCTACATCCTTTTTATTTAGCAACAAGTGATCAACATGATCACGTAGTGCCCAGTGCAGTGCATTTCAAAACGTATCTTCTGAAATGTGAAAACAGTTAAACAATATTTACTAGGTGTTTAAAATCTGTGTGTTTAGCAAAGTTGGTGACTACTGGCATCCTTTTTTGAATGAAACACGCTATTTTAAAATGCTAGAAGGCAGGTGAAGGTACTTCAGCACATGAGCTTATTAAACAGCAGCACTCTGCCTGACATGATACGTTGCTTTTGCAAAAAACCCACAGAATAAAGGCTATTTTGTTCTAATAACTGCATAATTAGGTCTGCTTAATATGTTTCATGGAAGTTATTTCACTGTAAATGTCTCTTAAAGTGATCTAGAAAAATGAAGACATTTCCACAGATTTCATTTATGCATGTTAAGCAAAAGCTGAAGGGAAGTGGCACATACTGAATGTAGAGGCCAAATTACATGCTCTATAATTCAGGGATACAACTGTTATGTAGCTTAGCTGATCAAATTTCAAATATCGAGTGGTTTGCACGGTGCATCTTTTAGAGAATAAGCATAAAGAAAAGATTGTGTAGTCACTGCTTTTTGCAGTTCACCTACTATTTTGAAATTTTATTTTCAAAAAAATTGCATTAGTAATTTTCTCTAGTTTTGAATTTCTTTTATAGTTTCCCACTAAAGCAAAGCAGATTTGGCAGCAACTTTTCAAAAATAATAAAATAATTTAAAATTAATAGGAAATATAATCAACATAATTGAAGTAATAAGCACGCTGAAGGGCATATAAATAAAAGCATTTTATCCGTTATGTTTAAAACAGTATATACAGTCTTTAAATGAATTTATCAATCATAGAGAAGGAGGAATGATCATAGCACAGTGCATACAATGTTCCACTTTTGCTTTATCTAATAAGTTTTTAAATTGTGTATCCAGGAGTCATACAACTCTGTAACATAGATTACGTCATATTAGTTAGGCTCTATAATTTTTCCTTATTATTTGTTACATTCTATTATTGCCAATATGTTAGAAATCTCAGCCGTATTTTTCGGAAAAGTTTTTGATCTATATGCTTGGAATTTTTGTTCTTAAATACTTAATTTTATGCTCTTAGCTTTGTCATTACAGCAAGTTTATATAGTTATTAATTTGGTTCTATTTTTGAGGAGAAAGGCTTGAATTTGAGCTGGAGTACATCAGGGAAAATCATGAATAACTGGACTTTTGTGCATTCAAGTTTCACAAGTGTAGTATACATGAGACCAGATAGATGTCTCTGATGTGAATATAAAGGGAGTTAAGTGTGCACTGACAGAAAAGAATACGGGATCCACATTTCCATGTTTCCTAGTTGCTATCAAAAATAAGATCCTAATAAATTATTCTAGGCTAGTAAGGAAAATTAGCTGGCTTTTTAGACTCATTTTAAAAGAAAGCTTTGTTCACTAATAAGAGTTTAGTATTGCACTTTGAATACCACAGGCAATACATTTTTTCTTTTTATATATACTTCAAAAATTCTGCCCAAGGTCAGTGCAAAGGGCTGGAGTACGTATGAAAGCACACATCCTTGACTGGAGACCCTGTGGCTGAATCAAATAGAATTGCTTTTAGTTTCTCATTGTGTAATATAATATATTCATACCTGCAACAATGCAAGATTTGCATAGATTGGTCCAATACGAATTATATCTGTCGTATAATTTAATTGTCTTTGCCAGATGCACTTGCAAAATTGATGTTAAAGCCTGAAAATCATACAGGACGGTGTGAATGCCAGCAAAACATACAGAAAGCAGCAAAGTAGTTCTGCTTAGCAAGCTATTAATTCCTCCTAGCTGTACATTACCAAGGTACAAATAGGGTAACATGTGTGTACTGTCAGACGACCTGCACAGCAGACCATTTAGTGATATACAGAGAAAACCACATAGTAGTTCATAGATTTCTTTTACTGAAGGAAAGTGAAACTGCCATCATAGTCACCATTAACATCTTAAGAGAAACAGTGTGCAATTAATAAATGTTACTGCAGCGTTTGTGGTAGCAATAATTACTTGCAGTATCAAAAGTCGAAGATTTAAAGGTGACCATTGCCCATCAAAAGGAAGTGAGAAAGAGATCCAAGGCAGAAAATCACTTAAGGATCATGCATGTCCATGCAATTTCTGAGAAAGACATTCTTTGTTACCAGGTTCAAGTTTTAGCTGATCTGTATAGTAATGTGTTGTGAAAACAGTCATGTGTTGTCTGTCCTCCCAGTTCTTACCACTCTATCTGTCTTTTGATGTGAGAATAACAACATCCTTTATAAATTTCAGTTCATTTTCTAGGAGACCTGCCATCATCAAATCCTTGGTATCTAGGGCTTGAACACGCTTCTGCTGAAGCTGATGGCAAAACATACTGGCTTAACTGGGATCATGATAATGGCAACCCACCATTTAATAATCCAGGCCAGAAAATATCAGGCTGCTCCTTCACTTGTCAGATCCAGGTACTGTTCCTGCAGGCAGAAATCTCACAACAGTTCACGAAGAGGAAGAGCTCTTCCAGACCTCGTGTGCTTTACCCGCCGAGAGAGGAGGGGCAAGGGCAGGCCAAGCATGTCGAGATAAATATTCCTGTAACGCAGAGCAGACGATGGCATAGCTGGTGAGCGTGCGGCTTAGCGGAGCTGGCGTGCAGCAGTGCCCCAGCTGCGCAGCCGGGGAGCAGCGTGCCTATCTGTGGCACCGCACCCCTGCCGCCAGGACCCCGGTGGAGTCCTGCGCTTTGAATGCAAAAAGGAAAACGGGTGTTGGTGATCAGACGTTAATTCAGCACACAGCCACCGTAACTCCCTCGCTGTGGCTTCTCCTCTATGTGGTAACAAGGAAACCCGAACGGAGGTAGTTCATCTCCTGTAGAAATTTTGCTGCGGGGTTGGAGGGTGCAGTGAGCTTGACGTTGCTTTGAGGAGTGGGCCCGGTTCAGGTGTTCTTGTTTTTGAGGGAATCAGGCTTTTCATGGGAGGTGCTTGTTCTTAGAAAGCCCTTTGTGCTGGCTCGCTCCTTTCAGAGATGAGGCCTGAGTTAAACACCCCCAAGCCTCACATCCCTCACTGTTCACATCAGCTGCATGGCTAGGAGAGGGCACAGAATTCGGGGGCTATTCGATACATCTCTGCAGAGCTGATTTTTGGTACCAGTTTTCTTCATGAATTTTCAATGCTATAAATTTTATCAATACCTCTTTAAGTGAGATATTGTCATTGCGACAATCGTTCTCACATCTGATTTATTTTCCTTCCCCCTGCCCAACTGCTGGTAGAAGTAATAGGCAAGAGCTAAAAGAAATTAAAGACATATTTTTTCTGTTCACTCGATGTATTTGACAGCATTTTGTATCTATTCAGCCTCACTGTTTCCTCAGTGCAATCATTTGGCTTCTTCCCATTTGTGCAGCTGAAAGGAGAAAACATCTTAAACCAAGAGGAATAATACTGTAATGTCGTAAAGATTGGCAGGCTAAGTAGCTGAATCTCATAGGGACTCTCGATTTTATTGATTACATGGAGTCAATGGTATTTTTCTTATAAATATGTAGTTTGTATGCATCTTGATAGACTTAGTAAAAGCTTAAATTATACCTTACAATTAGACAATTAATTTGCGTTATTGCTCTGAACTGCCTTCTAAGCATTTATCTCCCCCATATTTTAACTGAAGTTGTTGCACCATCTCATTATTCCTTTAGTGGATCCATCTGAAGAGGTTTACATCCTGCCCACAGACACTTGTTCTTTCCCAGTCCCTGCCAGTTGTGCGCCCAGTTGTGCTGACTTGGCTCTTTCTGTGGCCACACGCCAAACCACAGCTTTGACAAGACTGGCTTTTTCAAAGTCACGCAGAGATAAGCTAAACAGGCCTTTTTTTTTTTTTTATTCTGTTCCTTTTTTGTGTCCGTGAGTAGTTTCATTTTCTTTGAATGTACTATTTCACAGTTCCATTTTAAAGCACACTGGCTAACTTGTTCATTAGCACGACTTGGGGCTTTTAGGTTGATAGAGGAAAAGATCCAGAATTAGGAGCAAGACTAACTTCCAGTAAGAGCCTCTTAAATCAGATCTACAGCCAGAGAAATATTAACAAGCTTGATAAGTTTACCTGATCTAAATGTTGGATTCCTAAAATAGATTGACTTATTAACAAACTAATAACCTCTTGTGAGGGGAGAACTATCTGCAAGATTTTTGCAACCAATTTTGATACAGTGTTTCTCTTCAGTATTACTGCAGAACAGGATGGCTCAGTTATCTGTTTAATTTCCATTCTGGCAGGACCTATAAAGCAAATGAAGGATGAGGACTTCTTGGAACTAAGCACTGTCTGAGTAAGACCTTGTTTTTATAGCAGGAAGCAAAGGTGAACCCCTGTCCTTAGCCTCTACAGTGCAGCTGTCAAAATTGGTTCAGCACGATGATGAAACAGATAAAATCCAAATTTGGGATGGTGAGCTAACAATACCAGCAAACCTACCTAAATATAATATTTTTGGTGTAATAAGTGGTAGAGAAGTTGAATGGCATAGGACACTCTCCGGCAATAGGATGTAGTAGCATTGTGCAGTCTTCTGGGTGTTCTTCAGGTTTCCTGCACGGGCTCCACGGGAAGCCAGTTCCATGGCCATGCTCTAAAATCCTATAGATTTTGGTCGGGTTCAGACCTTCAGGGAGCTTCATGGAAGACAATTTGCATGGTTCTTACTATACACATGTCACTATTAGCATTGTGTCTTATAATGCAATGTTGCCTTATAAAGAAAGCAGTACTAGTGACAGTTTGGGTGCATTCTAGATGAGAACGAGAATGAGCTTCCCCTTGGTTTTAGTGGGCTCTGAGATAAGGCCTTGTGGGAAAAGGGAAATGCTTTCTAATATGGGAAACTTCCTTTCCCGGGACTGTGCATGTCATCTCAGCCGTTTGTGTTTGGTCTTTCTTGAAGCTAGTTGTAGTACTACTTTGATGGATCCCTCATGTGCCTGTTGTGCGGCGAGTGCCTGCTTCTTATCATTCTCATGATATTCCCAGAGAGGACAAAGCTGTCTAGACACTAACTGCTTTGTTTTAAACCCCTCAGTGTCTGATCTGAGCACAGGGGGTTTATGGATACATCTGTGCTTCAGGAAGCAAGAACACATATTTATTATAATGTAATCTTGAGATTCACGTTTTGATTTCTCTTGTTCTCCTAGGATCTCGTCTCCTGTACCTGGTCTCAAACAGGAATGCTGTTATGTGTGAGCAGAGGCAGGCACTTGTTCGTGTGCATACGCACACACAGAACACACACACACACACACTTTCAGTTAGAGAGGCAGAAAGAGCAGTGTGTGCCTCCTCCGAGATGCCGCCAGGCAGCATGGGACACAAAAGTCAGGGAGGATTCTAAAAACTGCCTGGTGCTTTCCCTCACTCAGCTCCTTGCCCCACTCTGTGGCTGCGCACACAGTGCAGTCAGCAAAGTGTGTCCAAGCCTGACACCGGAGCTCGAGTGATGGACTCGAATTCTGGTCCTGACTCTTTTAAATGTGGGTACGTAGTTCTCAGATAAGCCCTTTCAGTAACCATTTACATTTTAAATAACCAAACCAGTAAAAGGTGGATTTTTGACAAATAATTGTTGTATAGTGATGTGATTCTGAAGTGAATAAGACTGTTGATAAGTAAATTTAAAATTTCCACTCTTACTTTATACATGAAGAATTAACAGTCTCCCCCAAACTCTCACACAGGTCTGCAGTTGAACCAGTTCATAAATACTTCAGTCTTCCCTGTTTCATGCAATGACGCTGTTTATTCTGATCTTTGCAAGCAGGCCCCTGTGGGACCAACGCATGATTTTTCAGAAAAGTAACAAAACAGCCAGACTGGCTTTTTACCAGATTAATCCCTCTGATTAAGGGGCATTTTTATTTCACTTATGTGCTCATGCCATGAACAGCAAATAATAGAATTATAAATTAGTACTTGGATATTTCGGAAAAAAAATCTGGGATATATACGTTATTCCTGATAAAAAAAGAGCAGGATGAGTTTGTCAGGCACTGTGGTGGAGGGTGGATATGTGACTGTGCTGAAAACACTTTTTTGGTTGTTAACAAGTCACTCAGTTTCTTTGCAAGTCATTCCTCTGTAAAGTAGGGATGATCATACTTTACCAGGTTGCAGAAGGCTGTCTTCTTTGAGATAAAAGTGCAGGAGTTGCCCACTGATATATTTGGGAAGCACTACTGACATAAATTGATAGAAATTACATCTGATGGTGTCCATAAATGTTTCTGTCTGTGCTGAGGGAGGGGAAATTACCCTCACAGAAGGGCAGACATTTCCATTGATTCTCTTCTGTCAGTTTGCTGAGACTGTGAAGAAGTCCAGTGAAAGAGCCTCTGCATGCAAAAGTCAGTGAAGGCATCTAGGGAACCTGGCCACTAATGTGCTCACTTTCAAATCTCTTCTTCAACCATCTTTTCCATTTCTTTAAATTTAAAACCTAAAATTATAGCAGTAGTCAAGCAAGGGCAAACTTAAAGACCTAGGAAAGAATATAGATTTGCATTAGCTTCCAAAAATTAAGGTTTTGAAATTGAAAATATAAGGAAGACACTGCCACTGGTGAGATTTGGTTTAAGACTACCATAAAGAAGTACTTGGAAGTGCAACTCTAACAATTCTATGCTTACTTCTACTTTAGTTTTGAAGCACTGAGAAAACTAGCTAGCCTGAAAGGCACCATGTGTGTCCTACTGCATTGCGCATGAGAATGGAAGAGGAGAAACCATATCCACAAGTAGCACAGACACCTGGAAATCAACTCAGATATTTAAAATTGTATTTCAAAAGAGTATTCCTATAGTGTTAAGTTAATGGCGCAATTTCTATTTTACCGATTTCAGTTCCAAATTCTATTAGCAGTTAGATATTGAGAGATCAACCATTATAATTTTTTTCTTTAACACTGTCAGTTTTCTGAATACAATATGAACATTTTTCCCCTATTCTCCAAGGGTGAAATAATATATTTTTTGCTTTCTGGAGTTTTCACTTATGTTAAGTGGTCATAACAAGTAAGTTTAACTATCTGTCTTCAAACGGGTTACGCTGAAAATAAAAGAGGCTGCACTTGAATTTCCAGGTAGTGTGCCATTAAGAATCCAATTTCAGGTAATCAGTTGGTTATGAAAAGATGAGATTCCCATGGAATTGCAGGCTGGGGGACTGCATAGCTCCTGGTCACGTGGATATGGCACCTGCGCCCCTGCTCCAAGGGAATTCAGGCAGAGCTGATGTGCTTGAATTTTTTTCAGAGACACTGAAATCTGTGAACTGATCAAAACAATATTGGATATTGAATAATAGAAATTCCTCCAAACAAAACATTTTAAATTAATGTTTTCATGCTTAAATTTAAGTGGTCTTATTCATGCAGCTGTGATGTGTCATGAACAGAAAAATAACAATTGAGAACAGGATTCCTAGCTTCTGTTTCCGACACAGAAGGGGACACTGTGATTACCGTGCTAGCAGCTGTTCTCTTCAAATGAGGACACACTTAGGGAGAAGTTGTATAGAATATGAGAGGAATAAAATAAAGATGTGCCCAAGTAAAGGGAAGTAGGGATCTACCAAACCTTCCCTAAACCTACAAAATCAATAGATTCAGACATCTGATCGAGTATTCTATAGGTTGGTTTCAAAATTATGTGTGTGTGTGTGATTTTCATTTGCTTTTTAGCAAAAGGTTATAGATCCTCTCAGTCAAATCATTGGGGTATTTACTAGCAGGCAAAATCTGATATAAGAGTACCCTGATGTCCAACTAGAAGACATAAATGTTGTTCTTTCTGCTCAACACATTGCTGACTAAAGCTACAGCCTTGGCCCTTACTGACTTGTGAAAAGCATCTTTTAAAAATCATATTCATGGGATTAGGGGGTAAACTAAGAAGCCAGGACAATCTGTTAGCTGTTCTTCATACATTCAAAACCAGGTTAGATGAGAATGCTTGTGGAATGTTTTAAAATACATGCTCTAAACTCACTTGGTTTTTGTCACACATTTTATGCATCAAAAGGGACCTGGACAAATTAGAATTATAACAATGTTGCATCGGCTGGAGACTTTTTCTGGAGACTTTTTTATAGCTTTCTTTTATCTCTATTAAAACAAGAATAAAACAAAAGGTGGTGTTGCACTGGTAATGGCAACATTAAATGAAGAAAAGAGCTTAGTATATTGCAAGAATAAAAGATACTGGACAGATGTATTGAGGTAATAAGATATGAGTAGCATATGCTATTGAGGGAGGAAAAGAAAGAGTAAACTCTTTGCCCAAGAAGTAAGCATAAATCTGAACTGAGAGCTGAAAGATCCTTATTTTCAGGAAGACGACATTGATTCATGTAGATTAATAAGAACATGTTTATATATCATCTTCTTGTAAAACCTGAGATCTGGTTTGGTGGAGGGGTTAGTGATTTAGCATTTATATTTGAATCACTAAGGCATTAGTTTAAATTGTTCCAAGTTTACATCGCTGTAACTAAGGCTTAGTCTGGAGAGTTGATTTGATTTCCCTATGTGTTAGCTTGGACTAGATTGCTTATTCGCACAAAATGGCCTATTCCCCACCAACTCTGCTCATGGCGTTCTTCTCTCACTTGCCACTGATGTATTACAGGGGTTAAATATGCCTCTTCCAATACCAAAATTAGTTGTCTTGGCAGAATGTTGGAATCCATTTCCCTACGCTGCTATCAAAGGCTTGCTAGATAACCTGGAGCAGGGGAAGGTTTTCACTGTTTTCAGTCTGCAGAAATAACAAGGAGCAACGTATTTTCCACTGAGCTATTTAACAATTTTATGAAATACTGTTGTTATAAAAGACAGATAAACATTCAGCTGCTAACCTCTTCTGTAGTTCTTAGCTATAATTACAAACCTCTACAATTGCGATGTTTTTGTATTGTTGACTTAAAGCACTCCTTTTTATTTAATTAACAAAATATCTGATGCGATGCTGTACTTAATTTCTAGAGCAAGGTATACTTCTCATTTCGGTGCTTGTGGTGGGTTGACCTTGGCCAGCTGCCAGACACCCACCCAGCCGCTCTCTCACTCCCCCTCCTCAGCAGGACGCGGTAGAAAATAAGGTGAAGAAGCTTGTGGGACAAGATAACGACAGGGATGCCAGTTACCAGTTGCCATCATGGGCAAAATAGACTCAATTTGGGGAAAATTAATTTAATTTATTGCCAGTTAAAAATAGGTTTGGATAGTGAGAAACAAAGACAAATGAAAACAACACCTTCCCTCTGGCCTCCTCCTTCTTTCCAGGCTCAGCTTCCCTCCTTCATACCGACTCCTCTGCCTCCCCCACCCCAGGTGGTGCACAGGGATGGGGAAAATGGGGCTTGTGGTCAGTCCATAACATCTCCTCTCTGCCACTCCTTCGTCCTCACACGTCTCCCCTGCCTGGGTGGGTCCTTCCATGGGCTGCAGTCCTGCAGGATAAACTTGCTTCTGCGTGGGATCTTCACAGGCTGCAGTGTGGATGGACATCTGCTCCACATTGGTCCTCTCCATGGGCTGCAGGGGGATCTCTGCTCCGGCGCCCGGAGCACCTCCTCCCCCTCCTTCTGCTCTCACTTTGGTGTTCGCAGGGTTGTTTCTCTCACCTTTTTTTCCCTCACTCCTCACTTTTGTGCAGTGGTTTTTGCCCTTTCTTAAACAAGCTTTCCCCGAGGCGCCCCCACTGTGCCTGCGGGGCTCAGCCCTGCCCTGCGGGGGGTTGGTCGGAGCCGGCTGGAACCGGCTGGAACCGGCTGTGTCCGGCCCGGGGCAGCCCTGGCCTCTCCTCACAGGGGCTGCCCTGCAGCTACCCCCGCCAGCGCCTGGGCACCGGCACCAGGTACAGTGCTTTTTTGTTTAATAGTGTTTAAAATAAAAAGTTCTTAATATATCTGATTATCACAGTACGGAGCAGCAGTTTAAAGAGCCTTAGGTAATATGGATGGTGTGTAGGCTACATTCAGTACGTTCGGCTACATTCAGTAATATAAACCTTTTCTGCAGTTGCATCCTGCCCTTTTCTCATCAGAGGGAAAGAGTGTAGGGCAGACCTGGATGAAAAATGAAACCCTGATCTAAAATTTCAAAGTTGTCCTGAATTTATTCTGTTTAAAGCCCAATCTCTTTTATTCTGATGTCTTTGGAGATTTTGTTGCACGGATTTTTAAAAGTATCACAGAAAAACTCCAGGTGGGGAAACCCAGTGTTTAGTGAGGTGAAGTATTCCAAAATAGCTATATTTTGATAAATTTCATAGTGTTTCAGTTCATGAAAATGCTGTTTTAAGTATTACTCTTCTGTAGTTTTTTTGGAGAAAAATCCTAAAGTTTTGACAGTGTGGATCAGCTATTTCCAAAACATTTCAATATGAGGAGAAATATATTTGTAGAAGCAACAAGATTCATGCCTTTTTTTTTGTCCATTTTTTATATGGTCCAGACCATGAGAGGTTGTATGGCATCCAACACAGTAGAAATCAGAGCAAATGGGCATCAGAGCAGCCTGTGTGGCTCTGTGTCCTCACCACAGCCCACGAAGCGGGGATGAGTCCTTCCTTATTGCTAGAGAGGGGACCAGCCCTGGTTGCTGACAGGGAACATCTTCCAGATTGAGGAGAAATGCCTCACCAGCAGGCAGCTAGTCCGATTGCTTTCAGGACACTGCGTGGCATCTTGTCCTCCAAGAGCTTCCCTTGAAGGGAGAACCAGGCTGCACATCTCCTCCTTTGCAAGTGGAGGTTTGACCATGTCCTCGGATGTGCGTTGCTCTGCAGTGAATTGGTGTAGATTATCTTCCAGATCACTTTGACTGCAACTTGATAGCAATGCTGAGTTACTTCCTGTGCTGCAGAAGTGCACATAAAGAGAAATGGTTCACATCTTCAAAGAGGTCCCACAGCAATGGCAGAACTATGCAGTTGCATGTTTTTCAGATTTCTGCTGGCAGTGACACCTGTGTAAGTCCACAGAAGCCTATGTGTAGTCTCGTGTAGCCTACAGATACATGAGTATGAACATTGTGCCTATTTAAACTATGATTTCTATGAAACCAAGCCCAAAGCAAATATCCAAGAAAACTGTATCATTCCAAAAGAAAGTTTTCCAAGAAAAACTGTGCTTGTGATCTCTTGGGACTATCCTAATGACAATAATGTAGACAACACATGCAAGTGATATGTATAGACTATAGTCTGTTAGTCTGTACAGTTTGTTATGCAATTAAACTATCTGAATAGACTTACACAGGACATAATATGGTGTGCTCATCCTTTTTAGCAGAGAGATAGATATACGTTCTAAAGAAGCCGTCACTGTGCAATTCACAGTGATTCATTGTGCTGTGGCACTGAAATGCAAGGTGGAGCTGTAAAATGTACTGTGCCTGTTTTCAGTTAATGCCTTTCCTTTGTGGGTGTCTTGATTTATCTATATAGCATCTTTTTATTAGTGCTACTAACTAGGTAATCAGCATACAAATTCTTCTAAGGAATCTCTGATTTTGCTGGAGATCTGTCAAGCAGTTTCAGTGGCATTGACCACTGTTAGTGCAATTTTTTATTATATGGGGTTGTTTATATCTCTTTTCATCAAGCATAGGTCCATTATTTACTACAGTGAAGAGATAATAATGAGGAATACAAGAGAAGGAGGTCTGCACTACAGTGCAACGATGGCAGGAGATCAACATGTTAGCTTTGGTCCACACTAAAGGAACCTCTGCCTTGAGCATTTCAGCCTGTGGAATAGCAGTACCAGAGCCAAACACTTATTTATTTATTTATTTATTTATCTTATTCATCAGCTCTGGCTTCAGACTTGGTCAAAAGCCTCAAATTACCATAGATTGCCTTTCATTTATTTGACTTAATCGTATTCATTTAGCCAGAATGCTGCAAAAGAAAGAAAACGTTAAGAAAAGTAACTCCTGAAGGTAGACTAATAGCTTGTATACAGACAATTAAACTTACAAGGAGATGCACATGGTGCAGACTTACTCTTGCCAAAGTTTCACAAGCAGACATTTCCAGTTTCTGGACAAAAATGTTGCACCATGCTGTGTCAATCTGTCTGCATCTGAGGCTGACTGTCTCTTGGATGCATGGTTATTCTTTAGTATCAGGAGCTTTACTCAGGCAGAATTGCTGTGCAACATATTGTGCATCTCTGTGCCTTGCTCAAAGTGCTCAGGGCTAAATGCAACTCTGGCATGAAAATTAATGTGTCCCTTTTCTGCTTTATTTTATTTTAATTAAGGAAAGTAGTAAAGTTGGATTGAATTAAATATACAAAAGCAGCTTGGATTAAATATATAAAATGCAAAACCCCCGAAAACCTCACTTAAATATGCTCACAATCAATATGTTATATGCCAAAGTGATAAAATAACTAAAGGAAGAATACTGCACTATGTTGTCCTGGATGGATTTAAGAACTATATTGTAAAGATTTTTATATTTACAAAAGTGTCTCTTCTAAGTAAGATGTACTGCCTGCAAATTTTAGGAAAACACATGAACTTGGGATGTTTATCTAACTCACAGTGTGAAGTCCTTGACGTTGGTCAATTGCTGAGAATCTATGTACATAAGTATTTGTGTGTATGTATATGTATACATACATACATACATACATACATGTATACCTGTATATAGGAACAAACTAATGTGAACCTGTTGCATACTACAGCAGCTGCCTCAGTCTTCATCCAAGCACACCTCTGAAGTGAGGAAAGATCGTTATCCTTATTTTAAGAATTAAACAGAGGCCCTGTAACTTCCCTTATGTCCCTTAAGAAGCCATTGGCAAAGCATGAAATTAAACCCATTATTCACCAGTCTCACACTACAGCCATTACCACTGACCTGAGTGATGGACACACTGCAGTAATCTTCAGTCTTTCATAAAAGTTATTCACAATTTTTTCCCCACATCTGATAATTGTGTGTGACAAAATTCTATGACAGGCAGCATGGCCAATGTGTTTTTGCCAGTAATTGTGCTAAAACTTCATGTATCCTGTGCTGACTCAGACAGCCTTAGCTACTCAGATAATTTCAGTCTCTGGAATATTTGGGTCTGTGTGCATCTGTGGGAACAGAAGATCTGGCAGAGATCTTTGATCTCACTGTCCTAGAACCGAGATTAGGAAAATTCAGCTGTGATCCCTCTGCAGTATGTCTAACATAGCCCTGGGACCAAACAGCTTGTTGGGATCACTGACGTTTGCTACATAGACCTGAACCATTTAGGTCTGGGGATAGATTTGCCTCTTAGCTGAACATGCATTCTCATAGTGAGAATGTATGGAAGGGTCTTTTCTGGTTTGTCCAGTGTGTAAGTCATCTTCATACCTGCATGTAAGCATGACACATTAAGACATTACTGGGAACTCATTGTGTATTACTAATGTCAAAATCACACTGAAATTCCATCACTGCACAATGCAGATATGTGCTTTTGATGCAATAGATCTAATATCAAAGAACGCACCTATAAACTGTGAGAGAATAAAGCATTTAGTCAGAGTGTTTGGATAGCCTCCTATAAAGTATCATACTTAAGTAAAAATAAGTGTCAAGCATGCTTCACCGGTAATAAAGACTTTATTGGCTAAGCTATAGCTAATTTTCTCCTGAGTTATGTCAACAGCATTCCATCTAATTTAATCTGGAATTGCAGTAATATATGATCATGGTGTACACATCAGCAACTGTGGATCAGGTGTTGTGGTGCACTTTTCCTTTCTCAGTGTTATTTCTTAGTGTCCCTTCAGTCTAGCTTTTATTTCTAAGTAGCACGACTAGTGAAAAATGTTAATCTTTTCCCTTTCTCGTTGCCTTGTTTGGGAAATGGGTAAGGGGTACAGGAATGGGGAAAAGAGACTTCAAATTATTGTAGCCTTTCCTCATTTTACATCAGTGTCTATAAGTAATCAGGAGGCATAAAGTTGTGATCACAGGGAAGGATGTGAAGCTAGAATATTTGAGATCACACAGCTCTCCTGTCTTTTCCTTTAGATGTAACAAAGAAGAGTTTAAGAGATTCCCTAAAGGAGCAGCCTAGCATTATGTCCTTCAGAAAATCATGCTTTTGTTAGTATCTCTTATTCCTTGAGAAAATTTTAGTTGCATGAGAAATGGCCTTAACATCGGTAAGACTGATTATGTGGGCAAGAATGGCACATATAAGCAAAAGTTTAGGATGATACCAGTGATTATCCAAAGCCCAAAAGTCAATTACAGGGCCATTGCATTAGTCCTCATGAGAGCAAAAATAAATCCCAGGTTTTTTTATTTCTTATCCTTTTTAGAAAAAATTAGCAACTTTAACTATTTCTCATCATCTGCAACTCTTCTGGAATACTTCTCTTTTGCATGTGTACCCATCAATTTTAACTTTTTCTGGAGACCCTGTGCAGGCAGCAATGTATTTGGGATCCTGTCTGTGAAAGATAAGTGACTGTAAGCAAGTTCACTGCTTGCAGCTCTGGTGCACAGATTGGAGAACCTATAGTGTAAATGAGTGTCTATCCATTAACACTTCTCTGAATTCCCGTCTTTTCGTAAGTGCTAAAAAGCACAGCTGGACACAAATGAGCCACTCTTACTCTCATTTTTGTGTTTTGTATCAATTTTGGCAATTGACTGGAAGATGCCATGCTTTATTAATTCAAGGATTGTCTCTGTTTTTAGATATATACTGATGCAAACCTGTAGAGAGCTAGAGAATTAGCCTGCATCCTCTGGCAGAACTCTAATACCTGTATATTTATTATGATGATCAGAACTGATAAAAAAGATGCATAATACTTAGCCTCCAGTATATCCTCTGAATATTTTTAGTAACATGGGTGCTCTGTACAGAACTTGGTTAGGTGTGACATGCACACCAAAAAACCCCAAAATAACTCTTTTTGCTTTAACTTAACCCTTTTCTTTCCTTCCCGCTCACTGATACATCTTTTTAGAGCCCCTAATTCTTGTTTGCAGCTGGGAGGTCTCATAGTTCATCCATTTCCTTAATCTCATCTTTCTGACTAAGCAACCTTAAAGCTGCTAGTTGCTGTGGAAGGGTTAGACATCACCACGGCATCGTGGCACACAATGCCACCAGGTAAAGGCCTGATCATTCTGAAGGACCTTTTCTCTTTTGGTGTCTGACATGCACTCTCTTAATGCAGCCCTCAGAGAGGCTCCTAAAATTGCAGTGACCTCCAGCTAAAAGTTAACGGCAGTTATCAACTTCAGTTTGCTTGCATAGCACAAGCAGGAATGTATATACCTCATCTGTACCTCAGGCAATGGAGGCAGCGTGACAGTCTTTCTGCTCTTCTGTGGAAATGGAGCAGAAACTACTTCATGGGGAAACTGCTAACTGATAATTTCCCCAGCATTTTTGTTTCAGTAGAAAAAGAGATAGAGTTATGCCCAGTACTGGGGAGCTCCATGGATAAGGAATATCTTTAGGGGAGGAGCTGAGAGTGCTGAGGTTGGTCCAGCTGTCAGACTGCCCTTGAGGCTGCAGTAGCCAGGTCTGGGCAGAAAATCAGGGAACAGCAACCCAGCTTGTGAAGCTACCAGCTGGCACAGGTCTCTTGGTCACATATAAAAAAACCTCTGCCTATAGCTTCAGGTCTGGCATAAAGAAATGAGCCTTTTTTAATCCATCCTGTGTGTGGGTTCAACTTCTTAAAAATAGTCGCTGCAGCTGCACGCTGTAAGTCTCTGTTAATTTGAAGTAGGAGGGATGCTGAGCAGGTTTAAAGTGTAGTGTCTTATTGAAGCAATGTCTCCCAACTGCCTTTAATTTTCCTGGGGACACCTTTTCCAAAGGCCAAGACAGGGTTCTGCATATGGGCAATATTCATATGAATGCATAAGCACTGTGTCTAAAGCAAGTGTGAAAATGGTACCAAGAATTACTAGCACATTGAATAGAGCTTTCAATTATTCATTAAGAGCCTACTTATATTCCTCTTTGGTGTTATACCTAGAACTGTAACCACGCATTTTCTACAGATTTTATGGATTAGAAAATTGTAGGATTAGCCAGTCCATAAGTTAATCCTGATGTATGTTAAGTAACTCATCTAAAAAATGAATCCTTCCTATATGGGAAATGAATAATTAATTTTGTTTTCCTGGTTAAAAAAATCCCTCAGGTGCTTTTGTGTTTTCTGCTGAAGCTGAAATTTTTTAGTCCTCTGACAATGTCTTACACCCTCCAATATGTCTTGTTTCTATGGAGACACCAATGAACTGCAGCTTGCATTCTTCTGCATATCACAATACAAGGTTGCTTCAGAATTTTCCCAGTGCTTCACTCTCTTCTCCTTTAATTAGAAATTAATCAATAGGTTTGGTAGTCTTGTCTCATACACTCACATGTACATGCACAGACACACATGCTCCCCGTGACTGTGAGCCAACCTATAAACACAATGTATGCTTTCAAAGTTTTAGTGTAAAGAACAGCATGTTTTATCTTGAGGCTTATAAGACCATAATTCTCAGCTGTATTGGATGGCGGGGTGGGAAGATGGATATCTTGTATGCAGTAGATGAGATGGGAAGATTTTGTGATACTTCATGCTTTTTAATAATAGGAAGGATGTGTGGAGTTCTGACATGGCCTTAAAGCAGATTGTTGGGATCTTTGAATTTTATTCTCTTAATATTATCCAAGTTATTGTTTGGTTCCATTGTCTCGCCCCCCTCATAACTATTATGTGAAATTTCCCCCCTTATCCCTCCCACCCTGAATGGTGAATTGTTCATGATAGTTCTGTAGATCTAATTCTCCAAGCCATATTCTTCCTCTCCTGAGTGCGCAAGGCTTCCTCTTCGGGACAGTGGAAAGTAAACACTTGTGTGGCAGAACACAATGTATTTGCAAAGAGCATAAGAAAAAACCTATGTAAATTACTTTTTATTAGTATTATTGAAAATGTACTACGAAGTAAACAGTATTTTTAATTATCAGGAATCAGTGAGACTGAAATGACGCCAGACTGGAAGTTGTATACTACTGTTAGTGAGCCCTTTGAAGTCAATAACAAGCCTTTTCTTCCTGCAAGGTAGTCTGAATTATTTTTCCCCAGTTAAATTCAACAGGTAAAATAGCACCAGGCTATGCTGGTGCCCTGAGCCTTTTTTGTTATTAGCTCATATTATATTGAAATAAATTTCCGGTAACAATTCAGAATAGCATTCGCAGAGGCCTCGTAACAGATAAATGTTTACATAAACCACCCAGTGATGGCAACAGATTATGTCTAATGCTCAGTTTATGTACTCATGTGCTGAGATGTATGCTGAGCAACTTTTTTCTCATTTTTTCTTTGTGCTACACAGCTGTCTGTCTCCTCCTCCTGTCTCATACATTGATTGTGGTCCCCTCTAGACAGAGTATATTTTTGTCTTCCATTTTTTTTCAACTTCTTATGGACTTCTGAAGTTGAATTGTAGTTCTTAAATGCAACAGCAACTAGTAATCCAATGAAAAACAGAGTTTTGATGACACACTGCTGACTAGTATTTCTAGCCAATATGTTTGTATATATGCTTATACATGCATACATACAGATATATGTATATGTTTGCCTTTTGTTACCCTTTTTGTTGTCAAACTGAAAAGAAAAAAATACAATTAAGCCTTTTTTAGATAAGATTTCAGAAAGACTGCTTTGTTTGAACTCTGTGAACATTTATTGCACTCTCAATTTATTTTAACTATTTGGTGTTTTTGTTAACAGCCAGCAAGCAAGGTTTAACCTCTAAACAGACCAGAGCATTACTGCTTTCTCAAGGGTAATTGTAGCTATACAAGCTAGCACATAATGGTTAAATATATCCTTGCTTTTGACGGAAGCTAGTGGAGTTGGAACAGAGATGAACATAGCTTATTAAATATAGCTCTTATGAAGACTGCTCTATAATTACTGTGATCTTTCTTTGTATCATTATGATCATAGGCTGATGAAAACAATGAATCGTGTGCTTTCAAGAGGCCAAGAACTATTCAGCCATAGAAAGAGATCATAACTAGAGTAACAGCCTTGTTAGTTTTCTTTGAGTAGTATATGTAAATAACACACTGTAAAGGTTAAATAGGTCCTTTCACCAAAGCTCCTTCTTCCACTGATGAGTTAAAAACTTAGAGAATGCTCCAAGGAGGACCAAGAACACTTCATTCCATGAAATCTCATACATATCCATGAGCAAATCTTTCGATACTCTTTTTAACTGAGACCAGTTTTTAATGTATAAAAAGGGATCTGCTGAATTTTTTGCATGTCTGGAAGTGTTTTCTGAGATGAAAACCCCAGACTGAAATGACCTATATACCCAAAATGTTGTGAGTACAAAAATGCCCAGTTGTCCTTTGCTGTCAGCTCTGACACTCCACAGATCCAAAATAGATCCAGGGACCTGGATTCAAATATTTTCCATCTTTTCTAACCCATGAGAGATTTCCATGCTTTTTGGCACTGAAAGGAGAACAAATGGCAAGGGTGTGTTCTTGTGGTCTAGATTATTTCCTTTCTCCCTAGGTCTGTGTTGATATGACTGGGAAGGCAGCAAACCCTGACATAGCTACTCTATGTCAGGAGTAGTGAACTTGAGCTTTCCGGAAAAGACCTTGGCCAGTCCATTGTTTTCAGGAGTGCCCTTGCTTGTGAAGCTTTCCCCCTTGTGTATTTACTGGTAATTAATGTTTTAGAGGCCAGAATTTTGGCACTTAAAATTTTAGCTGCTAGTGTCTGCTTAGTAATGAAGACTAATAATTTCATTTTCCTATTTTTAGATTTCATGAGGCAATTTAGGTGCATTAAAACTGAGCGGTATTAATGTCAGACTTTCAGTATGAAGAAAATGTGCTTGAGAACAATGAGTAATTTCAAAGACAAACTTAGGGTTTAAGATTTGTTAATATTCACTGCTGTGCTTGTAGAGCTGGAAGGAAGATAGGGATGGGCACGTCTGAGATCAGGGCTGGGTACACTGCCTTTTCAAACAACCACTCGACAACCCCTTCTATGAACCCAGCCAGCTTTGTATTAAAGACATTAGTTTTGTTGCCTTGGCTACATGTACGGGAAGACTTCTCTGAAGCCTCACGTTCCTGATGGCTGTTATATACCTTCTCATTTCTAGCCTAATTTATTCTCAGTTAGTCTGTTTGCAGGTCACCAGTAACTATTAGGTAAAATAGTTCTTTTCCTTTATCTGTTTTTGTTTATCTGTTTTTGATGTTTAACAGAGAGACACCTCTTGTGCTTCCCTTAGTTATGCTGGAAATGTATTTGGAACTGTTTGTGTGTGTTGTACATTCATATATATTCACACTATGTGTGTCTATTTAAATAAATAATATTTTCTTCTATTTAATATTATTTGATTGTTATCATGTACCCTTCACAGCTTTTAAGCAACTTAATTTTTTTATCAATTGCATGGAGTTAATTCAAGTATCGCAAAGCTGTAAGGGTAAACTATGGTATCAAATAGTGAGCATGAAGCGGTAAATAGAAAGGAGAACTAAACTAAATAGTTTAAAACCCATTCTGAAGCAAATCCAAACTTTACTGTAGGTTTGATTTCAACAAGAACACATACATAAGCAGTCAGCTTTTCTATGCCAAGGTTTCCCAAACAACTTTCTGGTAATGCCACAATTAGCATCAGTCAATTCTACAAACAGTGACTTATTGAAACCAATTAAAAGGAAAGATTTTGACAGACAGGCTTTTAGGTGCTGCAGAAGACCTGGCTGATGACACATTCTGCATGTCCAATGTACTACTATAGCGATTGGCCTCTGTTTCAGTCTTATTTAACAGTTCCATTAATAGTATTAAAGAAAGCAAGTGAACAGCATGTTAATGAAGTCAGCAGATGATGTAAACAGCAGGAAACAAAAAATAGAAGATACTTAGAGATTGGAAACATGAGCAAGAGGAGTTATTAATGTATCATATTCAGATTGAGAAAAAAAGAAAAGCTAATGCATCTGGGATAAATTAGTTCAAAACTGATTTTATATGGCCAATACATATTAAGTATGTAGAAATATACACACTAAATTACACTAAAACATGTTTTTTTTCTGTTTGAGAAAGGGCCAATTTGCGATCAGTGTAATATCTAAAAGGGCAATACTGTCTTTGGAAGAATGCGTAGATAGATTGTGTAAAAAAGCAGACAAGTAATTGCTGAGTTTTACACAAACAGGTGGATTGTAGGAGCAGTTTGCTGTTGTTCAAGCAATAGCGAATAAAAGTCAGTGGTTAAGTAGACTGATTTAAGAGGAAAGACAGAAATATAATGGCTGAGCAAACAAGGAATGGAGAGGAAGACTACTATAATCTGCATGCCCAAAATATCTGTAAGCATTTAGGGAAAATATGACTTATTTAGCATTACCACAAACTTGATATCATATCATGAAAATGTTCTTTATTAGGTGAAAGCAACCTCTTACCATATAATGTCAAGAATTAAAAAATATATACATAGAAGCTGTAAAGCACAACCTAGTGTCAATCAATGGAAACCTAAAATAGGCTGTAGGCTGCCGCTCACTAGCATATGGACATGCCGAGTCTCTTCAACACCCCTCAGTGTGAATGTGCGTTGCAGAGTCCCTAAATTGTTAGATCTAACCTATTCTTTTTTTTTTTTTTTTTTCCTTCCCCAACAATATCCAAATTATAGGAGAGGAAACTTCCCAAGTCCTCCATTCAGCAAGCCCAATCCCACACAAGCTCTAAAATATTTCCCCTTCCCCAGTGTGGTGACATGCATGCTGCAGGCAGACTGACAACTACCTCCTCCAGTTAGAACATATAATCATCAATACCCTTCTGAGCTCATTGAAAATGTGACTAACTCGAGCCTCAGCTCATACATTGTCAAATCCCACTTGGTGAGTCTTGTTCCTGTTCCAGCTGGAGATGGGCCCACGCTGGAATTTGGGAATCTAATTTTCACGTTCCAAAACTGAACAAAGAGACTCGGACTCATTTCTAGCCTTAGTCTCCTAAACTGCAGTCATGTCTGTAAGTAAAATGCTGAAACATTAGTTGACTGGGAAAAATAAATGAGTGATGATTTTAAGAGAGATGCTGTGGCTACTCAGTGCAGTAGCTTCCAGCTTTTTGGTGCTGTTCCCAGAAATGCTTCAACCATGGTGAGGAGCTCAATTCTCTAATTAAAAAAAAAAATTGTATCAAATATTTTTCAGCTTTACACTCTCAAATTAAAGCTTAAAAACCTCCAAGGAAGGAAAGGAGGCCAGATTGGAGGGGGAGGAGGTGAGAGGAAGGAAGCGGGTGGAGAAAACCACTATATTCCCAAGATGCAAGGAAAGTTGAAAATTAGAAGAAAAAATATATTAAATCAGTGTAAACTAAGAGGTAAGTTTAAGGCATTTTTTTACATTGAATATATGTTTTGTTGGGGTATTTTTAGTAGTAAAATTCTGTATACTTTAAAAACATTTAAAATACATTAAAGTGAGGTAATTGCTTTTTTTTCAATTTCTTCTGCTATAAACTTGATTTTTATTAAGACCTGTCAAAGGATGTGTTGTGCTGCGATTCTGGTACTTTTCTGCTGTTGCTGGTTAAAACTGTCTATTACCTCACCAATGACCTACATGAAGTGAAGCAACATCCCATGGCAGCAGACAGGGTGTTTTGTTGTAGAGCTCAGCTGAGAAAGTTAATTGTTTATGGAGATTTAATGGGCATTGTGCTCCTACTTACCTGCCTCACTGTAATTCAGCAGTGTATTGGTGTAGCTTAGGAAAAGAGCCTCTGAAGTAATAGATTTTGGTATAGTTAGGAAGATAGTTGACCTGTGTTCTTAACTTGAGGTCAGAGCAGTGTCTCACATTGTTTATTAGTGTTGTTGCTGTTATTGCTACTTGGTGTGCTGCCTATACAGGGCTTGTATAAGTTAAGTTTTGATCAGAGACCACATGCCAGCAACTGAATAGTAAAGTCTGGTGCACTTAAAAGCTCCTTTATTACTGGGATGTTTGTTGCTATACTGCCAGGAGCCCGCCGGAGATGCAACGGAATAAAAATATTGCTGATTAATATGACTGTGCCTGTGTTGTAACACCATGTGATACTAAGGACTTTGCCACAGATGAGTTTAGAAAGGAAGGGAACAGAGATCTGGAAAAAATAGAGACAGGTGTAATGAGGTTCTGCATAGCTGTATCAGCTGGGCAGAGTGGGGAAGCAGAGATGTTCCTGCAGCCCTCTACTTCCTGCATATATAGACCAGGTTATTTGCAGCATTTTTATCTTTGAAGGTTGGGAACAGGGTAGGGCAAGTGTGTGACAGCTGCTGTCATGGGAGAGACCAGAGCTCTCAGTAGTTGGTGAAGAACAACAATGCAGGAGAGGGCGTTTGTAGGGAGTGCTGCCGCCTTCCTCTCTGATCCTTATCCGGCTTCTGCTGTGTCTGCTCCTCTCAGACTCGGGGTCATACTGTGTTTAAAAGCTTCTGATGTCTCAATTGTTCATGAATTTATCCAGTCTTGTTTTTTAACCTGTTTACATTATTGATTTGAAAAACATGTTATGGAAATGGGTTCTATAAATTAGTCACATCATTGTCTTTGTTTTAAGCCTCCTGTTTGAGGATTTTACGGATTGCCTGAAGTGTTTTTACTGTGAAAAGTGAATAGTATATCTCACAGAGGTGTTCATCATTGCCACCTTAAGCTGTCTAATTATAGGCTGTAAAGTTGTGGTCTGCTTAGGTTCCCCTCTATTGCATATGTCTGGTCATCCTTGTCCCTCTCTGTACATTTTGTAGCTATGCTATATTTCTTCAGTGATTCAGATGAAAATGTTAGTGGTTTGCTGTCTTCTGAAGACACGTATGTCTAATGACTATCTCCCCTTTCTTGCTCTCACCATTTAGCCTTCTGTAACTTTTCTAAATATTTTTTTCAGAATTGAACTGAATGCTTAAATATTTCTACAGATAGCAGTTACATAAATGTATGCATGGCAGCTGTGCACTTCAAGATGAATATATTATGGATGAAGAGCTTGAATTCCACAGTATTTGTACTATTTTTATTCAGGCACATCCTGAGAATTTAGTATCAAATGGCCTAATTCTGCTCTAACTGACACTAAAGCCAGTGAATTAAACCAGAAACTCCTACCAGACTCCATAGGATCAGGACTGGCCCTGCCTGCTAGAGAACAGAGCTTGACACCACTTTCAGAAATGTTCTGAATTGTGCATGAAGCTAGGTATTAAGCAGCACAATCTTTTACCTTTTGTAGGAGAGGGAACTTGGGAGAGAGGCAACCGCAATTGTTTTGTCGATGTGATCTCTGAGGAGAGCTAGAAGATGGCAGTGGCTGAGCAACAAGATCTGTGAGCAGTAGGCAGAGAGAGCTGGCTGGCAGTGGAGGAGCGAGGGGAATGAGAAGAGAGCCCTGCCGGCAGGCAGGAGCTGCAGTTGTGGACCCCGGAGGGTGGGGGGGTGCCACTACATTGGTCAGATACTCTGATGTCAGAATTTCTTCAGACATCTGAAAGGCCTTGGACACTTATGAAGGTGAATGGGAATTGGACATCCCAAGGCACCTGTGCAATTTTCAGCCTTGAGGTGACTCAACAGAAATAAAGGTCAAAGGTAGAAATTATGCTTAAGGACAGACTAGACAACTGAATACTCTAGTAGTCTTTATTTAGTTCTGTACAGATTAATGGAAAGCATTTTCCTCAGACATTTGGAAACCATGACCTATATTTTAAACAGTCTTAAATAAATAATTAATATGGCTATTTAATCACAATTCCATCACTAGACAAAATTATCCAACCAAGGAATTAATCATAATGGTGCTTTTCCCAGTACCAGTTTTTGTTCTCTCCCTTCTGTGGATGTTTTAAACAGTAAGGGATCCCTTTTAAGTTGATACAGTTTAATATGGGACTAAAATAAAAAAACAAATGAATTAAAGAGGTTCTATGTAGAAATTCAGACAATTACCTGTTTTGGGCATTTTCTTAAAGTCAGATGCCTTTGCTCATTGCTAGTGCAACAGAATAGAAGTGGGAGCACAATCCAGGTTGCTGAAAACTCCATATGTAAAAAATGAACCATTTACTTGGAAACTAGCAGCAGCCCATACAAGTCAATGTGTTAGTATTAATATATAATTTACCAGGTGTGTTGCATCAGCTTCACTTCACAAAAGATGTAAGATGTACACTGCCATGAAGAAATTCAGGCTGCCATTAATAAATCTATGCATGGCAGCACTTCAGGAAGAAAAGCTTCCTCATATACTGCTTATTTGAGGTTTATCCAAACGTGCAGAGTGAATCTAGCCAACTAATAGCAAACTGGAGTAACAAACAACAAATGCACTCTTCTATCAGTTGTTACTAGGAGCCTTTGCTATATCCTCTGACTGCCCTCTCTAGGCAGGCAATACTTCTCTGACTCACACGGGGCAAGTCTTAGTAATGCTTCAACACTTTGTTCACTACAGTGTTCACCCAGCTGTAGCGGGATCAGATTGAATGGAAACAAAGTGTTGTCAGCAAATTAAGGACTCTGACATGAGTTTTGCCAACAGTTCTGCTGCGAACTGGAAATGCTAAAGGCTTTCTTGCTGCATGATATCTATCTTTGCCAAATTCTGTCCCTTTCCCTTCTCCCAGGTTGTGCCAGCAGCGTACCTTCTACCTCTTACTATGTGTGACCTGTCCCTTGCATTAAGCATTCCCAGATGTCTAATTTTTTCACTTTCCACACAGTCTGTATTCCTCCATGGTCACTAAGGTTAGAAAATAGAGAAATTTGCACGATGGTGGAGAAAAGGACTGAAGGCAAACCCTTTTCCTTTTAGAAAGTGATCCAGACTGGCAAAGGATGGCTGCAGTATTTGCTCTGTACCTCTACCCTGCAGAAGGTGTAGTAGATAACACTTCACTTAAGGTAGAAAGGTTTAAATGCTGAGTAGATTGGAGAAAGTAAAACATCATTTCTTGCTATCTTCTTCTTTCTGAGGTGCTTCAGCTCCCCCAAAAAGGAAAGATCCTTTATGCTCCACAATCATTTATATCTCTATGGGGAATGCATCCCTCTCCTGAGGTTGCCCTTTCCCCAGTAGTGCTTTTCTGGTCAAGGACACTCTTTGAGTGCGGCTCTGTAGTCACAGCAGCTGTTAGAAACCCATAAAGTTCCCAATGTGAACTTTATCCCCGTTGCTTTTCATCACTGCTGTGAACACAGACAGAAATAAACCCAGGTCCCTTTAATGTGTTCATTTTCTTAAATATTACTGTGTAACAAAGTGCATTAGAAGTGTCCAGTCTTCACTAGATTTTTTTTTTTCTTGTCCTTGCATATTCAGAGGCATTGTTCAATGCAAATCTCACATGGGTCCCTGTTCTGGCAGGGCTTGGGCACAACGTGTTCCACTTTTGGGTCTGCTTTGCTTCCTGGCTATAGGACTTTTTCTTTTTACTTGAAAGAGTGTAACTTTACAGTAAAAGAGGAAGGAATAAGTACTGAAAATTGTTTACTACCTCTTAGAAGGCTACTAATAATTTTTATTTTTACAGAATAAATGTTTGTGAAGTCAAGGAAGAGGCCTTAGCACAAAATTAGAGATGATCTTTGCTGAATTTCCCAATAGATGAAATAACATGTGTTTTAAATAGTAGCTTTCATGTATCCAAGAAGGGTTAAACATTTAGGTATACACTGACTTCCAGATTTTGGGGAAATGTACTGTTATTTTATGTATTTCAGACACTCTAACTCACTTATTGATATTAAATGGCTAATGACAAACATCTATCCTGACTTCTATGGCCATTTAAGTTGTAAGGAAAGGGAATCTTCCTCACACCCAGTGCTCTCATGAGCTCTCATGATCTCTACATGGGCAGGAAAGTGACTGGCACTGTAAGCTGAACTAATGGGCAAGGAAGCAATGGATCTGAAGGAAGTTCTGCCTCTTAATTCTGTTATGACATCTGTCCTCGGATATGGATAGAAGAAGGAATGTGCTCTTCGTTTGAATCAGTGAAGCAGTATTGGTTACCTGGAATAAGGAAGGAGTTGCCTTTTGGGATAGTTTCCTTCCCGTTCTGTGTAGCTCAGCATGCTCAGGTAGGCCAGAAGAAAACACAAACTGTCCTAAACTCTGTAGTGAAGCAAGAGAAGAATATTTTGATGGAAAAACAGCTTAAGCACTATTATTTTAGGCTTCTGTAAATGGAATAATAAAGCAGTACTGAAATACCTTTGTGACCATGCAGTGAACTCTAAACTCTCTCTACAAAACTGGGTGATTACAAACACTGACCGATTGCCTCATTCCACAGTGGCCTTCAGTAAGAGTATTAGCCAAGAAAAGCCGTTAGACTGAGTCTTCAGTTAATAGACATCTTTAAAAGAAAATAGGTAGTGGATATAAGCTTGCTATATTACCATCTTTATTTAAAGAAGTTGCCTAGTCTGGGAAGGTTTTTTCCATGCCAACATTTGCCCCAGAGAACTGTCTTGCAAATGCACTGATAGCACCAATTTTGGCATAGAGTAAAGTCTAAGATGATTGGTCAAGAAATACTGTACTGATCTCCAGTGTCAAAGGTGTCTTTTTGCTCCTAGCTGTTCAATTCTCTTCTGGGAACACAATCATTATTTGAGGTTTTATGCTGGGAGCACATGTTCAGCAGATGCTTTAAAGTGGAATTATTTCATAAAATCACAGAAATATTTGAGTTTGGATGGCATGCCTGGAGATTTTCAAGTCAAAGCCCACTTGCTCGAATCAGGGTCCTGAGTGGGTTGCCCACAACACTGTCCACGTCAGTTGGGTTTTTTGTATCTCCAAGAATGGGGACTGCACCACGTCTTCGGGCAACATACCTCAGTGTTTAACCAGCCTCACAGTGAAGAATTTTTTTCTAATTTTTAAGTCAAATTTCCTGTATTTCAATTTGTGCCCATTGCCTCTTGTCCTGTCACTTGATACCATTGAGAAGACTGTAACAGGGGGACAGTTATTAATTTGTAAACTGTAGAAAACTGTATTACAAAACAATCACAGGAACATATATAAGAAATTAAATTATCATTTCTGTTGTTACTCTGTTCTTTAAATCTGGATCAATAGCCTCTAAAAAAAAAAAAAAAGAACAGACTAGAATTAGTAGAAAGTAGATGCGAGGAAAAATCTGAACTTGATAATTTGCTTACCTCTCTGTGCCTTAGCAAAGAGAGGTCAAATAAATCCTTCACTTTCAAAGTACTCTCTGAACAAGTTCAATGGGTCCTGGTCGCTCAATTAAATTCAATGCCATTCTAAACCAACTATCTTACAAGACTGAAAATCAGATACTGTGTAATTTTGGACTGCAGCAGTATTTCTGCTTTGTTTCAGAATAATTTAGGAGCTGGATTGTCCCAGTAGCTTTGTTAGAGTAGTAGCAATTGCCTATATCACCATGCTTTGGTCAGTAATATATCTTGCAGCAAGAGGGTTAAGTGCTCATTCGCTTTTGGAAGTAAGTATGGAAGATGAAGATCTAGGGCAAAAGCTTCAGCTGTGGCTCATGACTCGGAAGTTGTCCCCATCATGATCCAGGCTGATAGAGCAAAGCATGAAGGCAGCCACAGATTATTATTTACACAATATTAATACCTATAAATGAGTGAAGATTTTGGCTGTCCTCTGGTGCCCATTCGTAATGCATGTTTTACTGGGGAAATCTATTCAGAATCACATTTATTATTCTCAACAATAACCTCTTTCTCCACCATCTATCATGAAAAACAGCCAACAGTTTTTATTACTATAACTCACAAGCTTAGGTCATTCTACAGGGCTATATATAGTGCAAAGGATAAATATCCAGCATGTTTTCTTTCATTGCTATGAGCATTTTAGCAGCTGCCAGTGTTTTCATCAGAGTAGTGCTGAATAATACTTCACATATGTGGATGGCTTGCAGCCATTATAACATAATCCAGTGATCTGTGAGTATAAAAGTGCATCTATCAGTGGGTTTGATTGCTGTCTATAAGAAACTCCTTTATTTAACAGATTAATAATTTCTTATTATTTGAAGAAGAGTTTAAGATAATCCCATGCTCACACAATGGGGTGAAGATAGAGAATAGCTAATATTTATTCCATGTAACTATCAGAGCTTTACTTAAGGTGGTAGAGGTAATAGCTAGTTCCTGTTGTCTCCCTTTACTGTTTGTCAGAGAGATTTGCTTCAGTGCCTGTAGAGGGAGGGAATGTTTCCAGCTTCCATCTTATGGAATGCTCAAGGTTACGTGGAAATAATTGAAATTCTGTACAAAACCAAGATTCTTGATAACTGCATTAACAGAAATACTCATGCCACTCTACAAAACCATCTAAATGGATGAGTTGTGCAATTTTAACTACCAAAAAATCTGTTCATATGGTTGTAATTCCACAGAATGTTAACACTGTCCTGATCTCAGGTGTAAAGAAAGTTGGTGTTCTGCTCTGTTTGACAGCAATTTAGAGTGGCAAAGATATGTAAGGCTATTATTAGGCAGAAATCTCTGGAAACTAAAATGGTTTAAGGTTTTAAGATTTATCTGTTGTTGCAATACCACTACTACCAGAAATGATAAAATTTATTTTTCTCTAATAACTGTTACTACTTTATAAGACAAGTAAGGGACGATGAGGCACTCTCTTCCTCTACATGTATTGTTTTAGCTTGATTTTTTAGGAACATGAGTCTTTTTTGATCTTGAATTTATCTCTTTTACTACACTGCACAAGTTATTCTTCATAATTGTGTTCATCCTGTTTGCCTGAACATAATTTTTCTGTCACTGTGCTACCGCCAGTGAGTATAATAGAAGTCCTTTTCATGTATGTCTTTGTTTGACTGATAAATTATTTGGATAATATAAATGAGATCATGAGGAAATTTTTTTAGTTTTTTGTCTATTTATCTTTGCAGGTGTACATGTATTAATGTCAGATGTATTCTGACTCATTCACATCCATTCTTAAAAGCTTGTTTCCAGGTTCAAACCTATATTCATATATATCAATGCTGCAAGATGGCAGCAAAATGTATTTTGAGCTGTTTTACAAAGCCAAGCATCTAAAATGATTGAATTAGATCTAATTATCAGAAATTAATTCTTTGAATACAGCTACTAAAATATAACTTTAAATTGTATGTTTTTGTATGAGAACACATTTTTGTGAGTCTGTCTGTCATATGGAATCGCTGAGCAACAGTTTATGGTGGCTACATCTTATAAGCTATTGCAGACTCGTATGGAAGCACCAACTCCAACTATGAATGCAATTAAATACAGGAGGCCTGGAAGTTAAATATTGTCTTGTCAATACAAGTGCTAAACCCTATGCTAAAGACCCAAGGGCATGATGGCAAGGACTGACATTCCATACTAAGGCTTATTTCTACAGACTATAATTTCTCTTGTTCACGCTGGGGTAATTTGCATCTTACTGAAACTTCTGAACTTTGGTAAAGTAGGTAGGTTAAGAGGACAAACTAAAAATAAGACCATATTTCTTTCCTGATTTTCTGAGGAGTATCTTTGCGTGATTTTTTAGTTGTGGTTGTCACTACTAGACAGGTCTTTTTAATTTGTTATACAGTGTGTTTTAAGTCTGTAGTAGCAAACAACATTTTTCTTCCCCCACCCCCCATTAATATCTTTTGGTTTTTTCCTAACCTGGAAAGCTGATTTTCTCTCAGGTGCACATTTCCCACTGGTTCCTTTATAGATGGACTTTTGCTATATAAAAATGCCTGTGGAAACAAAAGAAGAGCTCATTCTAGCCATAAAAGAATAGGAATTATCTGTGAGAGTGAGAAGCTTGAACCTGGGTTTTTTTTCCCAAAGTTTTTTAGCATATTTTGAAAAAAAGCAGATGCTTCAAATGAGAAAGCCCAAAAATAGTCATGTGGCAGAAACCTGAAAGGACAGTAAAACCTGCCAAACCTAGCAAAACTGTATGAAGTATACATTTAGGCATAAGATTAAGAGTTCATTCTTTTCATGCTCTCTCATTAGTTTAGGCATGTCCTTGCTGGTCTACTATTTAGAATTTTTACTCCATGTTGGTGCAAAAATGGCAGTAGACAACCACTGGAACATAATGGTTGGTAAACACTTTTAATCCTGACATTCATTGTCTTTCCTTCCATTCTTACCAGCACTTGACTGGAGCAATTGGCATAACCAGCGTATAGCTTTAAAATAACATCATTGTAAAAAATTCTTTAAAACAACTCCAAATAAAGAAGATGTCTGTGAACATAGACATAAACCAAGTATATCCAAGAGAGATTATAAGCATGTAGTAGAAGGCTGATTAATAGGATCGGCAGATAAAATAAGCGCTTAGGTTCAATGCTTCCAGATTTCTTGTAAAAATACAGACATATGGAAAGCAGGCAAAAGAATTCAGAATAAGCTTTTAAATAAAATCAAAGCAAAGATGTATTACTACATATGCTGTATAAGCATAGATGCTACTGGGAAAACAATTGCTTCAGCATCATGAGTTCAGTCAGTCAACGGGTGTTCTAGACAGTAAATCAGTGGAGTCTGTCATTATTGAGACCTCATTATGAAACAATTTCAGAGGTTAGATGTAAAAACTTGTCATGTGAGTTTAAGTGAAGAATAACTATTAACTTTTCAATATGCATCAAAACCACAAAGGCTATGTTTAGGTTTCCTAATGTTTATGAATAAATGGCATTTTTATTAGTTATCATTTCTAAACAGCAGTATAACAATTCAAGCAATAATTACAAAATGTTGTTGACACTTTCTGAATACTGAACTGACCTCGCAGGATTGCATATATTTGCTCCGAAAGAATGATGGATTCATCAGTCTCGAAGGAAAGTGTATGCTGAGAATACAAAGATATGAGCTGACCAGTGGTGGAGCTTCAGAGATTAGGGAGACTTGATTTCAAAGGAGATAGACCAGCTGTGAATCTCTTAAACCACTAGTCTTTCTCTCTCTCTCTCTCACTTAAACCATCTAGTCTCTCTCACTACACTACAGGAATTGACACCCTGGTATGTTTTCATAATGCTTTATACAGTTTATGCAAAGGCATTTAAAGACTTCTATAATTTTATATAGAGATTGTTATAAAGTCCAATAAATTTCACTGCTGGGTATGGCTTCCTAATAGTCTTAAATTAATCTTAGCTCAGCTTCTACAAAAGGGGGCAAACAAACAACAAAAAAGAGCAACTAAAAAATATCAGTAGACAAGTGACCTCTTACCTCCAATTAAAAAAAATGGAGGCACAACTTCATTGTTACGCTGCCATATACATTATTTTTCTTAGAAGCATAAAGTTGAAAAATTGATTCACTTTTATTCACAATAACGGTCCAGGAAAGCATGCCTTTCTTGACTAAAATTTTGGGAAATATGCACCCATATCTTTCAGTGTAGCCGAATGTCACTGTACTCACTTCCATGGGTTGGTGCTCTTGTGTTCTCATGCGTCCAGTGTGGTGTCTGTGCTACTAATAGGCTTATGTTTGTCTTATGGTTTACAGTTACCAAGATCAAATTTTTTGTGTATTAATGGCAATATGCACTTTCTAGTTCTCTAAAATTTCTTACATTCTGTGTCAGGTTTCCTTACAATAACCAATTATCTTTGACATGTAGCCTTATCAAATGCTTCTTGCATACTGTCCACGTCACTCTCTTATCTATCACAGCAGCATTATCTTCAAAGAGTTCTATCAACTTAGTTATGCAAGACATTCCTATTATACATTCATATTGGCTAACTCTAATGGAATTAAGCTTTGCTTAGTGCTCCCTTGCCAGTTGCAATAAAATTGTTTTCAATACGTATCAAAAAATGTTAAGCTAGCTGGTAATTATATATTTTACCCTATCTCATGACTTATTTGAATAGTGGACTGTGTTGTCAACTTTTTAGTTCTTCAGGAGTTGGTTCTGCCATCAAAGAATATTGACTGTGAAAGCTCAGTAAATGCTTTGCTAATTGGAAAGCATTAGTAAGCAAATCACACTCATATACTTAAATGACGGAACCATAGAAGGAAAATAGCACATTTCAGAGAGCACAAGAGAAAAGTCTAAAATTCAGAAGAAAATTTCCAATGTTAATAATCAGAAAACTACAAGAATGTTAAAGAAAATTAACTTTATGATGCTGTAAATATCACACCTTCAAAAACAAGGTCCTGGAGGCTTGGAGAACTTGAAAAAAAATACTGCCTTCCTCCCCCCCAAAGTGGGAGGGTTATGTTTGTTACATTCATCATTTTTGTGCCACAGGCATAATTGCATTTTAATACTTGAATTGCATTTGTTAGTAGATTATCAACTTAAGTACTTGCTTTGGAATGAAAAGCAATATATAGATATAAAGTTAGATATATTAAGTGTTTATTAATGGTGTATCATCAAGGCTATTACCAGACTAACAAATATATAGTAGTAAATTATAAAGTATAAGAAAAAATAATGCTAAATGGGAAGTGAAAAGGGGCTTAAAGACACAGTAAAGATAGCAATAGTCTTTCATATCTATGTAAAGGCAGTTTACAACCAATACAGGCATTATATGGCAGAGTGAAAAGGAGTAAATGGTAGAGATATCCTGTGCAGCCTGGAAATGGGACCATACTTTTGCATTTATGTTCATCTTGGAGGGAAGAAAATGGTCAGAAAAAAATGCATATTTTTTTAGGAGAGAAAACAGAATATTATGCTGAAGGCCTTCTCCCAAACACTCTGAACAATCTGGGGAAAAAAAGCATGTTTGTAGAGATGGAATTTTTTTTTTTTAAATATTGGAGAAATGTTTTGGTTCCTAATGGCAACTGGATCTATCATGATATGTGTGAAATTAATCTCAAAGAAAAGTAAGCAAGACTTTAGAAGGCTATAAATCACCCACATTATGAAGCACTGGGAAATAATCCATTAATTATGTTGTGGGAGTACAGTTAGGTACTAGAAACTTAATTAATAATTTGGTGAAAAGTGGATATTGTTGTCTTACCGAACTTTCTCAGTAGACGAATAACCAGTTTGTCTCCTGAACTGAGAAAAAAATAATTATCAGCAAATTGAGTGCTGTAACTTTAGCAAATCATAGATCTTTTTTCCTTCCCACTTAAATCAATGGGAATTCTGATCTGCTGAAGTACAGTTAGTGTTGTGCACAGAAACAAGTTATACTTAGATTACGTAGGAAGCACAATTAAGACAAACCTAAATTAGCCACATATCCCATTTACTTGTTACTTTAGAATTGTAGTCTTAGTCTGACATTATTTAAAACATAGACATAGTATTTCCAACTGAAGGGCTCACTAAAATAATGCGATGTGGCTCTTTGTTAGCTTTTTTCTTGGTGAAAGAGGGTATGTGTTGGTCTTTTTTCCCAGGTAAAAAGTAGTAAGATGAGAGAAAACGGCCTCAAGTTGCTCAAAGATAGGTTTAGATTGGATATTAGGAAAAATTTCTTCACCAAAAGGGTTATCAAACATTGGAACAGGCTGCCCAGGAAAGTGGTGGAGTCACCGTCCCTGGAGGTATTTAAAAGATGTGTAGATGTGGTGCTGAGTGACATGGTTTATTGGTGAACTTAGGAGTGTTACGTTTATGGTTGGATTTGATATTCTTAAATGTCTTCCAACCTAAATGATTCTATGATTCTATATACCAATAAATTTAGGAGAGAAATAATTTCAGTAGAAATCTCATCAGTTGTGAATAAGTGACATCACCTGAAGATTTTTTCTCAGACGATTATCTTTCTTGCATTGAGTTGATCTCTTACTGTCTCTGAGAGAGGCTGTTAAAAAAGATGAAAGGAAAGAGAAAAATGTATATTCTTTTACTAAATATTTAACAAATTTGAGCATATAGAAGTATGAATTCTGATTGAGTCAGCCGCATGCTTTCAGATCCATGTCATGTATGACCCAGTCAGTGGAAAAATGTTAGAACTGGATGGATCCATTTTTTCTGAAATGTCTTGCAAAACAGCTTCAGAGAACTGCCACAGTCTTTATAGATGTCTTTTTTTTTTTTTAAATGTATGCATGCCATGTAGGCACCCAAATCATTATGTTGGTGATAACATAAAAGCAATTCATTAAGTCCAGATAATGTGAGGAAAATGGAAGCAGATTTCTTCCTTTTGTTCCTTAGAAGTTTGCCTTACATAAATACATATATATTAATGTATTGTCAAAATACTTTTCAGTGAAATATTTCATTTACTGTAAAAATCCACCTTTTCCTTGTGTTTACGACCTCTAAAAAGAATGGAGAAGGTGAGTTGATAATAATACCATCAGATCTTACACTGGCAGGGAAAAAATTATTCTTGTTAGCACATTATGCAGTCTCAGGAGTCATCTTCTGTGTAAATGCATGTAGTGCCCCTGAAGGAAGCCAGACTGACAGGGCTCTTTACTCAAGTCTTCCATTCAGGCTATATACAGCACAGGGAGCACCTTCGCAGCGACCCTTCCTTCGTCCTGCAGTGAAGCAATGAAAGGCAAATCCCTGTGTCCATGTTGTCTTTCTCCTTCTCCATGAATTTTTTTCAAGGGATATCATTAGAGTCCATTTGTCAAATTATAGCTCTTTGAAACAGGAGGGAATCTAACCCATTCTTTTTCTTATGAAAACAGTTTTTCTTGTGTTTTGTTTCATTGAAGTTAAGGTGTCACGTAGCAGGAACTTTCATCATTCTGCATAAAGGACTGCAGACACCAGTGGGTTTGACCAGGTACTAGGGAAATTCATACTTCACAGATTTGCTTTGTTCTGGGTATGGATTTTCCAATGCCTGCAAATTTTCAGAAAGGGAGATTCTGGTTTGGATCTATGTGCATACCATACATTCAGGAAACCCAGACTCTGGCTTCACAACGAATTTATTGGGAAAACTTTAGTAACTTGTTTTTAAATGTTCTTTTCCTAATAACTTTATAGAGCTCCCTTCTGCATTGTTATTATTATTACATACATACTTATGCAGACAGAATGATTTTGCCTACCAACTGAGTTAATTTTGGAAACAGAATGGGCCTCCAGCACCTAGCTGGATAGGAACAATAATTATGCTGCTTTAATGCCATGAAAAGCATTTATTTCTAAGGTCTAATAGAACATCAGTATGAAGTATCTAAAAATTGGATATAGCCTTCTGCAATATTTTAATTCAGAAAATTTGTTTGGTTCTTGTGGAAGCCTTTGTTTACATTGTTACAGTTTATTTGGATATTAAGTTTGAAGCATTGTTTTCCTTAGTAAGTAAAAAGCAAAAAATGCTGTCATGGTTTCTATTATTAGAGTTTATTTATTTACCACAGTTACATTATTTATTTTTTGAGAGGATGGCAGTTCACCAAATTCATCAATAACATCATAAAAGGAAAGGTTGCAAGACAGTGAAAACATTTGTATCAATACTTTCATTTATTATTCACTCTTTTTCTGGATAGCCAGCCATTCCTGTAGGTGTTGACAAACTGGAAGAGTCCATTTAGCTCTTCCAATAACTATTCTTTAGACCTAGTGTTAGGAAAAAAATCTTTAGTATTTAAATAGCTATTAACACAGGGGAGGCCTTTCAGTTAAAATCTTAATCTTGACAATGATTCAGTTTGTTTTGAGTTTCTTCATGAGAGATGTATAATCAGGTTAAAGAGCAGCCTGCACGCTCCTTTTTCAGTAAGAATACTCCCTTTGCTCCCTTATTTGACTTTTATAGTGAGCGTACAATAAAACAAGCTCTTCACACAGATTGCACTGTTTAGCTGTAAACTTTGTTTACTTATATTAGCTCTTCTTACCTGGCTATTTGGTCCCTTTCTACCTCTTTTTTCCAGGAATGAAAATTACTTTTTTTTCATCCTATTCTAGTTGTGGCTTCCACCAAGTTCATCAAGAACATTGTAAAAGTTTGTATCATTAACATGAATAGTGAGAAAAGTTCAAAAGTTTCGTTGAATAGGTACTAACTCCATGGTGGAAAAACAGAAAGTGAAAACTAATAAATGGAAGATCTAATAAATTATTTTGAGTTTTGCCTGTGTGGAGACTAAAGAATCTCCACGTGTATTTAATACAACCTTTTTGGTGACTGGCAGTGCCATTGTATGGATGGCATCATAACAAACAGGAAAGGAAACTCCAACTTCAGAAATGAGTAACTGTAGACTTGCTGCAGTAGTGATAAGGAGCATATAATCACATTAAAAACTAAGAAGTTTTCATTTTTAAGATTACACTGATAATTTTAGAAGTATGAAAAAGGTAAAATTAGCTGCAAATGCTGTTAGATCAGTTTTCACACCTTTCCATTAATTTTAATGGAATTGAATTTACTTGCTATCACCTTCAGTGCCAGTGTGGATGTTCAAAACCAGATACCATTAGAAATACAGTTTTGGCATAATGTATTAAATTATGAAAACATAATGGCAGCAAAAGGCAGGATAGGCGTGATTTATAATATGAGCTGCACAATATTTTTTGCTAGCAAGACTTCAGTAAATAGGTTGACATGGACTGCAATAGCATTTTAACTTATAGTATGAAAACCACAGCATATTGTGAGAATGCAGCTTCAAAAATAATTCATACACAGTTTAGGAGACATGGAATTTCCCTATGCTTTTGAAGCAAAAGCACTTCAATATGAAACTGTTCATGTATCATCCTTACTTCAGAGTTTTCTCAGGATTTCTGTTGTTCACTCCCATCTCTATTACTCTTTTAAATTGTCCTTATGAGAACAAGCCACACACTTCAGGCATATGACATAATCAGTAGCACCTACCACACCGCACTGTCCATTTTATCTAGAAGACATAGCTACCTGTAACCAGAGTTTTGAATAGCTTTGCATTTGCACTCTAAATATGACTCTCCAGAAGACTTCATCCAGCCTCTAAGGCTCTGTGCAAACACTGGCTTGCCATCAGACAGTCATTTGCAGGATTCAGACCAGAAAACAAAGCTGATTCTAACTGAATGCAAGGTCCCTTGTGAGGATCAGCACCTTGATGGTCAAGGTGTTAGCCCTTAGAAAATGAGGTCCTGAGTTTGATCCTAAGTGCCATGGTCTCTGTGACACTGGACTTAGTCTCTCTATACTTTTCTCCCACCTGTAAGTGGGACTGAGAAGAACCCAGATAATATAGTTGCAGGTGCTGCGTAAGTATATAAAACAGAAAGTAAGTACCATCTGTTAATTCTAAAGACACTTGCTGACATCAAGGACTGTATTATTTTTGAACCTGCCATTCTGCACCACAGATTTTCACTGAAGAGTTGAAGAATTCAATACCCATCTGAAAGTAATCTCCCTTCACTACAGCATTATTTAATTTTTTCTTTCTTGGCATGCTTGAAGGATTTGTAATTGTTTTAAATTATGTTATACATTACTTTGACATATTCACCTATTAAAGGAGCTTTGTAAAAACTGTATGGTATTACAACATAGTTTTCTTATGATAGCAATCAATAACCACACAACTGCTTGAGGACATTGCATTTCTCAAAAAGACACTCCTGAAATATTCAGAAATGCCTCAAGTTTTCCATTCAGAATTTTGCTAAGCTCCGTTTTCTGAAGAACCATACATCCACAATTCTTTGTATGTGATGCACATCATTGATACCGATGCTTAGAGAGTTTGCAATGAACAAGGAGAATATGTTCTCTATAAGGTTTTGGACAAACAGGCAAAATCTTAAAGCCTTATGCTGTCTATTGTATTGAAAGCTTATAAATTTGGGGAGAAGAGGGCATTTCACCTTGTGGTTTCCCTGTCTAATAAAATGTGATATATTTCATGATTTGGAAATTGAAAGATGTGGTCTAGGGGCAAAACCTTTGTTGTTGTTAATATAGTGTGGGTAGACTAGTATGGGGAAATCTAGACAGATTGATAAAGAAAAGCCAGAAGAAATATCCACATATCTTCTATTAATTTATACTTTAGTAGATCAATTGCTTCATACAACCACTGGGAACTCAGGAAAACAGCTTGTCATCCATTTTGCAAATTTACCAATTCAGATCACATTCACAGCCAATAGAACCACAAACAATAAATTAAAACTTTGCCATCTTTGCTATCATCTGTTGAAGCAATATCTTTAAGGAAAAAAAAAGTGTTACAGGAGTAGAAAAATTAGTCACAGAAGGCCTTCTACCTCTTTATGGTCCTATAACAGTATAGAATACTGGCCTTTCATGGAAATTAACTGGGTTTTGCCGTATGGTTGGGGATCTCAACAGATACCATCACTGCTGCTGTTGTTGAAAAGTAAAACAATACTAATAGCACCAAGAGCGGTGAAGAAATCTGTCTTCTTGTAGGTGAATGAAATTGAATGCCACTTTGTACCTTACTCTAAATGACTCTGTACATTTAGAGGCAAGTAAATTCACGTTCATTCCACAATGTATCACCTTTCAATACCTTTTGAGTTTTCCTGAGAGAATTCCAGAAATCTGTAAAAGGCTTTGAGTCGGTTTTCATCAATTTCATTCCCAAATTGCACAACCACTGGAGCAGAATAAACCCTGAATATTTTTGCAAACTCTCCAAAGCTTTGAACTTAAATAGGAAGTTTCTTATCAGTAAAGGCAGAATACTTATTAATCCAGACTGATATTTTATTTGTTCTACTAATTCATAGTATCATGCAGTTTGAATGTTTTTTAATATTCATTAATCTAGTTTTCATAGAGAATCTTTCCTTAGTCAAATGATTTGGGTTGTTTTTGAGCATGGGTACTTATCTGCACATCTGCCCTTACAAAAGAAGTATAGCTGTATCTGCTTTGAAAATCTCAAACCCTAGTACTAGGAAATTGCTTCATTTCCCTTTTTAAAAATAAGTTATCTTTAAAAAATTGGACCAAATTTTCTGTTTTCTACAGCATTAATCTGACAGGGATTTTTCATGACTGAGATCAAGAGAATTTGTCTCTTAAAGGGTATTTTCCCTCTCTATTTGCTGGTATCTCTGTTAGTATGATAGTGTTAAACTGACAGCTTCCAACATTATGGAATTGTACATGTGCAGCATTCTTCTCAGATAGTGGTTTATATTTGCAGAACATTTTACACTGGCAGATAGTAAGAAGGGGTGTCAAGCCAGAGTCACAGTAATTCAATTCTGTAAGACTTATTGCGATAATCCATAACATGTAGAGCTGGTGAGGAACATGAACTCTTTGATCATAGTAATATTCTTTAGAAAATTGATTTTTTTTTTAAAGTATATGTTTGGAAATTAGTGCTAGCTTTGACAGCCTTTATTGGGTACACTTCAAATGGTTTCAGGTTGACTTACCTCCAAATGAAAAGTGTGTATGTAAAGTCCAAATACTGTAAATGACAATTGATACCAGAAAGCCACATCTAAGGCACTAAAGTACAGTTCTAGCTGTGCAACTGCACAGATTGCTGGCACAATTACAGGTATCTGTATTTTAAGGTAGTGTGTTATTAGTTATCCCAGCTTGGACTCCAGCTTCAGTGCTTCACAGTTGGTTTACTGCTGACACTTGCTATGCTTTCTTTGCCTGGACTCTTTGTATCACAGATACGACTGCACCTCTTCCTTTTTTGAGAGTAGTGACATGAATGGAGAATCACATGGCAGAGAAAATCAAATCTGTAGGAGATACAGGACATACTCAAGTGAGCCCTTTATCTTGTACTTGTCAATGGTTCTATTCTATAGTTTGTAAAAGACATTATGTTCCTCATGGTAAAGTGTACTTTCTATTAAGCTTTCATTGAGAACTGAGAGCTATGAGAGAGCCCAAAACTGCCAGAGCTTTGAGGTAGTGCTGTCTGAACCTTTTCCTTATAAAGAGCTTTCCAAAGAGGATCCAAATGGCTTTGAAGTTCAAAAAGCCAGGTTCTCTTAGGCTATGCACTAGAATAATTAATAAAAGCTATCGAAAACTCCAAGTGGCCAGATCAAGCAGAATGGAAATACAACAAGGTTTATAAATCAGTGACCTCCTTCTCCCTGTGACCTTGCAGGATCATCTTTCCTTTCAGTCATCTTCTCACTGCTGTGTTCCTACAAACTCTGACAGTGCTTATTGGTCCTTGGCAGTATCGCTTATTGGTCCTTGGCAGTATCTCCTCTTGGTCTGCTCGTAGCCCTTTGCTGCTCTTAGCAATCATTCAGGCTCTCTTCGAGCTGCAGGATCCGGGTGTGCTCACTCTCTTTGCCTTTTTCTGTCTCTGCCCCACAGTCACTGAGGCTGCTGCATTTCCCAAAGAAACATGCAGCTTCTGCCACCCCCTAGGGAACACCACCAGACTGTCACTCCTTTTAAAGGCATGGGAACAGACAAATTTAACAGGTTGATCAAAGGGAAAGAAGCAGGTTTGCATATCAAACACTACACATGTACATTGTCAGAGTGACAATGAAGATTCCCCTTGTGCGATGATACAATATAGCAAGTGTGTTGTATATATGCATAGCGTATGAAGTTTGCCATGTATGACTGTATGTATCCAAGAGTGATGCTA
The DNA here is from genome assembly GCA_013397275.1 of Burhinus bistriatus. Lineage (NCBI taxonomy): Eukaryota > Metazoa > Chordata > Aves > Charadriiformes > Burhinidae > Burhinus > Burhinus bistriatus. The sequence goes on along the minus strand of VYXH01002582.1, from coordinate 97,374 downwards.
ATCCATTAATGTGTATATTTTTATATAGATGTTACATCATATATTGTTAGGAGATGCTGTGAATCACTTAAAATGTATAAAAATGTTTTAAAGGACAGCAGAGGTTCAGAAGATACACAATATCCTAACAGATAAAACATTAGTCCTTTAAAATGATGGTGCATCCTGGAAAAGCATACTTGACTCAGGGAATTTCACTTAATTTCTTGCCAATTAACATAATTACTGACTTGGGCATTGAGAAACGAATAAGACAATTAAACAGCTACTTGGGGAAGACACCTTTCCTCCCCCTTCCGCAGGTCCAGCTCCAGCCTGGACACCTCTTCTGGTGTCCTGGCCTCCACACTTCTTGCTACCGCTGCAGGGCACACTCAGGCCTTTCGGGCACACAGGAGAGGGGGCTCAGGGCCTCGTCGTTTCTTTCTGCCACTCTGTTACTGTTTGAGAAAACCACAACAATTTATTGTCATTTAGACAATTATTCTATCACCAGATGACCCCTCCCTACCTGGGAAGGGGAAACAGGAAGAAAAAAGGAAACCCGAGTGTAAATATAAAAAAAAAATAAAAATAGAATAAGACTAGGTAATTATCAGTAATAACACTAAAGAACCAATATCGATCCCCATACCAATATAAAATATACAAGGGTTACACTCAGCCGATTCTTTCCATAGGAAGCTGTGCGCTCCCAGCAGTGGACAGCAAATGTCGGACACTGCGAGCGCTACGGCTTCGGGAGGAAGGGAAGGCCTCAGGGGTCTGGCACCAGGGCACGAAGTTCTCAGGATCGCAGCCATCAAGGAAGAGAGAGAAGTTCTCAGCAAACTTTCTAATTTATATTGAATGTGATGTTCATGGTATGAAATAATCCTGTTGGCCAGCTTCATTCAAGTGCCCGGGTCTCACTCCTCCTCATTCCTGCATCTGGCTAACTCGAAAACACTGAGACCTTGAGAGCCACACACCATAGCTGGCTAAAGTAAGTATTTTCACAAATTCAGGCACTAGAGTCTTCTAAAAGTGCAGTTTTCCCAGGCATTAGCAGAGAAATTAGTCCTGTGTTGCTCAAACCAGAACACGCTCCCTTCCTTCTTACTCACGTCCTCTGCTCTGGTGGGGGCCCTTCCTCACAACATCTGAGCAGAGACGCCATGGTCCCCTCCGACTGGTTGACTCTTTGGGCAGGATGGGGCAGATTGTAGAGCTTTGTGGGACTGGTTAGGACTGGCTGTGACTGGCTAGGACTGGCTGGGACCAGCTAGGACTGGTTAGGACTGGCTGGGACCGGCTAGGACTGGCTGGGACTGACTGTGACTGGCTACGACCAGTTGGAACCAGTGTGGGACAGTGCACAGCCACCTCTCACACAGGGCGCCCAGCAACCCCTGCTGCCGAACCCTGGCACTGGTGCCCAGTGCATGCTGTAAAGTCCTTATTTCTTGTATATTAATTGCTGTGGGAACCATTTAGTGGTAGCCTGTCAGCTCGTTAAGCGGTCACCTCTCAAAGGAGCCTGTGTGGAAGTAGAGATGGAGTGGATGTAGTTGAAACTGAAACCCAAGTTGTAGGAAACTTGCTCAGACTGACTTCTTTTAAAGGTATGTTCCTTTTTTATACTGAAAATTTGTTTTGTCGTGCTTGCCTAAGAACTTCTGTTACTAAAAAGATATTGAAGGTAGCATGACCTGTGAAATGTTCTCAGAAATATTTCTGACTCCCAGAAAAGCCAGCAGGCGGTGAGCCACCTCTTACTGCATGCGAAATTCACATTGCCTTGGTTTTCACTGGAACTAAAATATGAAATTACTGTTACAGTAAGGGCTCATTCAGGTAGGATAAAGATACAAAAGCACACAAGACAAATGTCTGGCATCAATTAATATTCATTTAGATTTTGTTGTTCTTCCAGGCTGCCCTTGGGATATATATCCCTTTTAAAAATGAGCATATCTAATAAAGTTAGAACAGGTAGAAAATGACTAGAAATGTTTTTTCAAACAGGTCCAGGTGGCATTAGTGCTGTCTTCCATAGGTGTAGTTTGAGGGATGTCTCTGCTGTTGGTCTTCCGGGCCAGATGCCTACTGCCCCCTGCCGCTGTGTACTGTTCCGAGTAATACTGCTGTCTTTATTTGTCCTGTCTGAGTATCTGAATTGCACAATCCATGTATTCAAATCAATAAGCTAAGCTATGTTGCAGAAACATAACAGGATGTTTTGTCTCAGTATAGTAATCGAGTCATATATCCACGCAGCTGGCCAGTATTTCCATTTGTGTGACTCAGCAGAACTCTACTGAAATTTATGAACTGAATGAATAATAATAGTTCAGAATTGCCACAATTGTTTAATCAATATAAGTAATTTTTAAATCCTTACTACTATATTTTATTTTGTCAGTTAAAAAAAAAAAAAGGGAGTAGGCATTGCTTTATTTGAGGCATAGCCTTACATTCCTGTTTCAGTGTAAGGACCAGTTGTAATGCTTTATAGCCAACTGCTGTTTTTTTGTAGGCCTTGTATATTGGTTTATGTAAACCTCTTCTGTGACAGATTTCTTATTTCTAGCACGATAATTTCTCTTACGAATTTTTATTTACTGAATCAGACCTGAATTCTCAGGTGCATATGAGTTGTCCCATTAAATCCAATTGAACCACGTAAGGCATGTCCTGATGCTCATGGTTCATTGGTATGTGTGAGCTCACATTCATGGCAATGGCAGAGCAGTTCCTCCGGGTGCTGAGAGCCTCCTATTCATACGGAAGTCAACAGAAGTGAGAAAGTCACCACAGTCAGTGAGTGAGTCTACAGACATTATCCACATGCACATACACAATAACGAGGTTTCCAGTTTCTTGCCCAGCCTTACACTGGGCAAATAATTTAAGCCGTTTCCTGGCCGTACTTTCTACAGTAATTCAGACATGAGGAGTTCTCTCCAATGTTATTTGCCATTTGGTAATACTTACCATGGCAACATTTCTGGCTATTGCAAATTTTGTCACTTTGTGGCATTATACTTCTATTATGCAAAATGCTGTAAACGTGTTAGCATTATAAAATGCTAAAAAAATATTTTTATGTTGCCAGTAATTGTCAGTACTAGTAGGCTGGCTGTTCACACTTTAAGTCTTGTGTTCAGTAATAGATCAGCTTTTGGTAGTTCTTCAATATTTTATGCTAGCCCTGTGCTTAACCCTTTTGTACAGCAAGTGCATTTAGCTTCTGCAAGGAACCAGTCTCAAAATCAGATCTAGAAGTCTTTCATCCTTAACTGTGTTTATTAATATCTCTACAAAGACTTCATTAATTTATAAATGAATTTAAATTAGAAATAATAACTAAAGAAAGGAAAAGCAACAAATCTTTCTAATGTGTACTCCTAACTGGAGTGGTTACTTCTGCAGTGCTCATTTCTGTGCTCTCCAACCACTCCATGCGTTGGCTGCCACCATCTGTTGTGTGGTAGCAGAAATTGTGCTGGGAATCTCTCTGCATGGGGCTCGACTTTTCCCAGTCTTTTGTGGAGCAGCAAATATACATTTCTAAGTACTGTAAAATATATATGATGCTCATTTATTTCAAGGAGCAGCAAAATAGTATTCTTAGACTGTGAAGATAGGATTCAAATTGATTAATTAAAAAAATGTGAGTATTGTCTGGAAAGAGAAAGCTATATATTAAAGGATTTAATAATTGGATAATAGCAAGCAGAGATGGGAGACCATTTAGGACAGGTGAAGTTGAATAAAAAAGTGGTTAGTATGACTGGATACACTAGCAGAGGGGAAGCACACAAACAAAATCCAGCTTGAGTAATAAAATATTTACCAAATAATTGGTTGTGACTGACAGTGCTTGCTTTGGGCATGTTGCACTCTTACCAGATGTTACTCTTGAGAAAGGTTTAACATGTGTTTCAAAATATTCAGATGTGCAACTTGTTATGCTCGCCATATGTGAAAATATAGGAGCTGTCATTGGAGATCAAGATTGAGCTTCTTAGTTTCATTCTTAAACAATGTAAAATAATCTGTTTTAAGTTATATGCACCCTTATTTTAAAGATTTTGTGCTGCCAGGATTGTACAGTGGACCCCAGTGTATCTGAGAATTCAGGAATGAACTTACCCAGTATGGGCTAAACCATTCTGAGCTGGAAACTGAACCTGGAAGTGCACAAACTAAAAGAAAAGTCTTGTTATCTCACTGTCAACAAAAGCAAATATTTTCTTCGATTTCCAGGCTGCTGTATGTTACTCGTCCATTGTGTAGAGGTGCACTAGGAGTCCGCAAAGTATCTGTTTTCATCAAAAGTACAAATCAGGTTTTAGAGTAAAGTTTTTTCCAGGAAAGATAGTGTGCCTGTTACCACTTTTTTTCTTTTTTTCGTTTGTTCTTTGAAGAATGAATTTATGTGACTTAAAAGGAAAAAGATTTAGTGTAAACTCAATATTTTGAAGCAGAGAAAACAGACATTAAGAGAGAATGCATTTGAGAGAAGTGTCCTCAGGAGAAAACATACTAATAGATGTTCCAATAAGAGAGTAAAGTTGGGCAGCAATGAGAGAGATCATAAATAACATAATACTTCTTTTTTGTCTTCCACACAACCTTCTGCTATATTACTTCAATATCTGTTGTGCAAATCCAAAACATATTTTCTCTGTTGGTTGTTCATGATCAGCTAAGAGAAGTTCGTGTTACAAGAGAACATATCACAAGATCATCAAGGCTAAAGGTGAAGAAAAGTGTACTATGATTTCATCTAACCCCATCGGGGTGAGATTGCTTTCTTGCAAACAGCCAATACAATGGAGACTAATAATTACACTCTTTGTTTAACTATCATTTCCCTGTGGTCTTTAAAGCTTCTGTTTCATGTTATAACCATGAAAATGGTAATGAATTAACAGTGCAAAATGCTTTAAACTATAGATTGTGAAGTGCCTGCCAGGAACATGTGGGCATCTGTTAAAACATTATTTCTAATTAATGAGAGGGAAAGAGTTGTTTCAAGATGCTTAGGGAGCAGTGTCTCTTTCATAACGTGTTGTTTCAATGGAAGAACAGTGGGAGCATATTCCGAATATATTTAGTTGCAATGTTGCCTGGTAAAGTATTTAGCTACTTATATGGTACTTAAAATTTTACCTCTGATGTTTTGAGATAGAAAGCTAATACTTAGTTCTGAAGCAAACATCTTACAATGCTTAAGCTATAGTTGCTCTTTCTCCAACAACTGTCCTGTAAGTAATTACAAAGAAGTCAGAAAGAAAACATGTTTTAAATGTCTCTTATAAAATAATATGCATTTACCAGTAGGAGTATCTTCAACCATTTGGGAATTTTTATTTCTGTTGTGAACTGATATCCCAGGATGCCACAAAAAACAAAGTAACACCATTCTGACAGATCTCCTTAGTATGACCTTGTGGCATAGGGACACACCGATCTCAGAGGGGACTCAAGATCTAACCTTCACTTTCCAGCTAAACGCTATTTTCAAAAGTAACCTAAGTTACTCAGATTTTTATTTCTAAGGTTGTATAATTTGCCACAGCACTATTCTGAAGGGATGGTATTCTAGATCCTAAATGTCTGTGCTATGCTTTGTTGAAGAAAATTTGTTTTAGCTAAAATTAAAAAAATTACATTTTAATTCCTTGATTTGAACTGAGTTCTATGTAGGGGGAAGCGATCAAGTCTGAGGACATAGAGCTTGTTCCTTCTTCATTGAAGTGTTCTTATTATTCTGATCACTTATTTCATAATATAGCTGTATGAACAAATGACTAGCTTGAATTCAGATCAAACAATTTTTAAGAGGCATGCACAGGTATAAGTGTGTAGAACTTAACTGAACAGTCCTAAGAGTGCATCTGAAGAAGAATAATCAAGTTTCTGTTTGCACACTCCAAATACATATGTGTAAGTAAAAATGCACTCTTTTTACACAGTTCCTTTTCAAAATAGGACAGGGGTTTTTTGGTTTTTTGGGGTTTTTTTTGTTTGGTTTTTTTTTGGCAAAAGGTTCCTCATATATCTTGTACTTCAAATATAAAACACTCCAGATGTTTGTGATGAGTAAGAAGAAAATCAGCTTGTGCAGCATCCGTTATTGACTGGTTGTAACAATGAACTGAGTCGTTTTTTCTGTCTCTGTTACCTGCGGTATGACTCTTAAAAGTAAATTCTGGCAAAGAAAGCATAAAATACCTGTATAGTAGAAACAGAAATGGCAATTTTCAATTGAAAACATAATGTTTTTAGACATTTTGGAAATTCCGAGAGTAAAGGCATTCCCTAAAGGAAAACATTTGTTTCTCCCAGTCTGTGTTGGCCTTATTTAGTGTTTTACATGTAATTTTAAGCTAGATCTACATAGATCAGGCGGAAAGCGTCACGTTTGCTCTTCCCATATCATGAGCCAGCCAGATGCGTGAGGTCGTTCTGGTCACATTTTAGTGAGTGTGTCCAGTCTGGTAATCCGCACTGCATGGAAGAATGTATTTATTGTGTTGTAGTGTCATTCCTTACTCCTGCAGACATGTCTACCTGTCTCTGTTAATCCAGTACAAGGTGATGGTCTGTACTGGATTGCAGAGGTTTATATAGACTCATGCTGGAAAAAGAAATGCCAATACCACAACTTCAGAAATACTAGCAAAGTTCAAAGACAGAAAAGAGCCAACAGAAAACATACCGAGTATTGATGGAGGACCTCATACTCTGTCTGAATCTTTCTGTTTCCAAGGTTTCCTAATTGTATCTCCAGATATCAAAATAGACAGAGACTAGCTGATTTAAATGCCAACTGCAATTCTAGAGTGAACTGTGGGAAAATTTCTGCCAATATCCTGTGATCTATATATTCAGTGTTTTTGATATGAACATGTTAATGGAGCAGAGATGATACAGAGACCATAAATAAAGATGTAAATGGGGGTCAAACCCTTTACACTGAATTGTATACTTCCTGTGTTGTGTGAGGGAAGTCAGTTCAGAGCTGACTTATTTCAACTTGAGATGTAGCATAGGTAGGATAATGGAAATAAACACCTGTGTCTTCACAAGACTGGAGATACGAAGATGGGTAAGAAAATGAGCGGATCTGATCCAATCAGCAACATCTCATAACATGCTCAAATCCATCCTAAGATAACTATGCAAAGCACCAGAGTAATAGGAACATGCATGAGAGAAAGCCTGCCTCTCCTTGGATTAGCAGGCTAAATGAGTCACAAGCATAGCCGAGTTAGATCAGGTGGGAGGCATCACAGCGAACTGCCAAATGCTTTTGAAACAGCCTGCTCATGGGACTGCATGGGCTCCTGACTCACAGCGTGTGTTGAGGCACTTTTAGCATAAAGACAGTGCAAATCCTGCTGTTGCTCAGAGATAAGTGTGACACCAATTTCATCCACTGAAGGTACCAGACCGTCAGCCATCCTCCCATTCCCATTAACACATTCCAAGTCATCTCTGTCCTGACCGGTTACCTGGTGAATATTTTTTATGCAGTGAACAGTTCCAGCTCTTACATTCCTGCTCCTGGGTGACACAAGTCGCAGTTCTGATGAGTTGCGCTCTACCTGTCCTTGGCAGGCACTGTTAATGAGGATGGCTTAATGACATCTCCCTTTGATACACACTGTGCTCTGTGTAACAGTAGCTAGCTGGGAATCTGTCTTCAGAGTAAATTTATATTGATGATGCAGTTGCCTTAAATTATGTTCTTCAGCTTCGCGTGTTCTGTTTGTCCTCACTTTTTTGTTTTGTAGCCTTGTTTTTGTTGCCTTATTTCCTAAGCAGGCTGGGTTTATGTGATCACTCTGTCTAACAATCCCTTCCCTAATCATTATGGATCCATGGCTAAAGTTCACAGAGGAATACCTCACTCACGATGGCAAAGGGTGGAGATAGTGCAAGATGGGAGGGAAAGGTAGCTCAGTTAGAATCATTTCTACATGGTAGCACTCAACTCAATAACCACCACACGTGTACTGGCAAATACAGCGCATGGAGCGTCTTGACCTGATGTCAAGGTTAAAAATGCTGATGGAAAGTCTTGAGATTATCATAAAAGTTCTGTTAGGGAGCAACATGCAGACCACAGGAGTGAAACAGAGAGACTGCGGTGTGAAATGCAGAACTTCAGCAGCGTACAAGCCGCTGCAAAGGGTGCTGTGAGAGAGAGGTGTAACTGGGGAGGCGTGGAAGCATGGTGTGCATCTTAGATGACACAGATTAGGCATCGTGGTGGCGAGAGGCAGGCTGTGGGGAAGGTGGCATGTTGAACCTTAGAATGAGGGCCAAATTGCATAGCTAGGTAATTGATTAGGCTTCAGATTTCTAAAAAACCAAACAACACTTGGATATAATTTCTGATCTTGTAATAAGAAGATCTTTCTTCAGATAGCTGTAACTGAAAGCCAGTAAAAAATTAAAGGAGTGAGTAAATAAATTTTACAAAATGTTTGAGTTTTGTGGTCAAACGTATAGAATGATAAAATCAATAGAAATCTTGTTTTGTATCCCTCAGTCTTAATTTCTCAGTATTAAACACAAAACTATTACTGATAAACATACATAGAATTTTAGTAAGGTTAGTGTTTTGATCTAAGTCAACTGTTAAAGAAATAGGATGAGGATTACTACTCCTTCCAGGAAATTTTACTTTTAGTTTGGAATTGGACATATATTATTGCACTTGTCATGTACATGTACATTTTGAATACATAGACACACGTGTTGTTCCAGTTACTATTTTGATGGTGTCAATTAAACCTTGAAGCTCTTTTTCATACATGTCATGTTTGGTTTTTACAAAATGCCCTTTACTCTTCCCTGTAATAATTTTTGAAATTCAGACAACTTCATGATTTACTTTGCAATGATAGAGTGCATGGCAACCTGCATTGTTTCCTAATCCTCACTGTCATCAGGATGAGTCCAAGGTTTCACTGACATGCGAATGTTCAGTCAGTATTTTCATTGATCAAAACGTCTTTCCCCTTTCCCATCCCTGACAAGGAGGAGTCATATCTCAGATAATCTCAGAAATTCCTTTATTCTTTCCTGGACCCCCATCTCAGGCCAGAAGCTCATGTGGAAATTCAATACCTATTGAATGTGACTCATGTGAGTGCTGAAAAATCAGAATTTGAGTTTGTTTCTGTCAATTCAGCCTGCCTTGAGTGAGAGAAGTTACACTGAAAAGTAACTAAGAAAGTGCACCAAAGCAATTGGATTAACAGCACAGAATAGCTGAATGAGGCTGAGTGGTTGGTTTTTTGTTGGTTGTTTTTTGTTTGTTTTGGGTTTTTTTTTCTGGAATAGTCTGTTTGCTGGAAAAAGCTGTTTCACCAGGTTCAAAACAAGCACTCATTTGAGTAGAATGTATTTTCTGGCAAATCTCTTTGCTCTGCTTGGTCCCTAAAACCAGTGGTGGAGGTGAGGACGATGATGCCAGCAATCTGGTTCACCCACTTGCCTTTCTTTTAAGACAACAGTCTGGGGTGGGAATTTCCTCATCAGCCTGAAAGGATTGAGGTCACTTCTCACGTGCCTTGATGCACCAGCCATCGAACCATGGAGATTCTTCAGTCCTGCCATGCCAGCAGCGGTGATTTCCTTGGGGACAAGGAAATACTGACCTCATGATCTCTTCTGGGTGGTAGTCTGAAGAGGCATTCTTCATTTTTCTGAAGCTCAGAGCCTTGAAGTGCAACAGGGAGAATCAGTTTACCCACTTATTACACTGATTCCTCACTGCTTTACTAACAAGAGTACCACTAGTATTTGAGCTTCAACCCTCATCTTCAGGTAGGACAGCTAGCTAGAGTTTAAAACATTGCTTCATTTTAGACTTGTGTGTGTGGAGAATGGCAATGAGGTGTTATATCTCAAGCTAATGCTGCGTGTTATTGATTGTGAGCTAGTATGTGGCATGAAATAAAAGAACGCACAATTTCTTTCCTTTTTTTCTCTGATTTTTCATCTGAGCTAAAAGGAAGGTTACGGGGATTTGTCTTGTTCTTAGCAAAGTGAAGGTTAATTAGTAAATACTTTTCAGAGCGCTATTAAAATCCTCAGATTAAGGGCTCGAAATACTGCAAGTATAAAACATTCTTATTTATTATTCATTTATTTTCAGCTGCTTCAGGACATATGTAAAACTCATTTCTAATTTAAAAAACAATTAATTGTAATTTGGGACCCAATTTTTTCATGTGTTTTGGGGTTGTGGTTTTTTTGGGGGGGAGGAGATCATCTTTGCATTGAAAAACCATCCCCAAAAATTACAATGGAAATTAATGAGCAAGGTTTTATTGATGTTCAGGGCCTCTACAGGAAAAAAAAATGTAAACATTAAAAACAATGCTCTCTTACACACTCGAAATTATAAATAAATGCGGCCTCAATTTTTCTTCCTGTTTTTAAGTCATCCTCTTTGTCTGGCCCCGTGCTCTTTTCTCTGGTTGAGTTGATCAAAGCAGGATACTGAGGAGAAGATTGGTGGCAATGCAACACGCTTGCTTTGTCTGGAGCTCTGAAGAGCTGTAAGAGTATTTCCAATGGTTGCCTGGTCTAAGCCATGCAGTGACCTGTCTTAGTGAGAAACTGGCCAGTTGACCTTTTTCTCGGACAGTGTCTCTTTGCTGCTGGGTAGCGGAAGCCCAGAGCTGAATTCTTTATCTTGGGCGATTGCTTTCTGTTGCAAGATAGCAGTAGGGGACAAGTTCTGGACCATGTTATGTATTAGCAAGGTTATGAAATGAAGTTTGTGGGTCTAATATTTATTTTATTAAAGTTTTACAGCTCATTTTTAAACATCATTCTAGAGTGTCAGTGTTTAATAAACTGTGTGTGTTTCCAGAGTGCTCATTGCTGTGGTTTCTGAGTACTTGAGGTGCTGAAGTTATCAATTTGACTGTGAAGCTAAATTAGGCTGTAATGCCCTTGAGTATGTTTTCTCCAGATCAGGCAATAATCTCCATGATTATGGGCTCTGTTGTGTATTAATTGACCGTGACTTGCTATGCATCCTAAACTGAAGATGCATAATCTATTTCAAGGTCAGTTATCTCCTAGCCAAATGTCTCCAAAGGGTGAATATTGATGAATTCCAGTGTTAAAGGCAACTTTCCCTTTAAAAATGTAACACTGCTCTTACATGCTTTTATATAACACATCCAAAGCTTGTCTTCCTTAGACCTTCTTAACACAGACATTTGTAGCAAAATTTTCAGCTTTTTATAATTAATGAAGAGAGACAATAAATTATTAACTTTAGAACTATGACTAAATGCCTTTGCAAATGGTTGTTTGCTGGGACTGTGCAATTTTAATTGTGCTCTATTGAAGTTACCTGTGAAGCTGTGGAATGAGTTGTGGTACCTGCGTGGAGACAAAGAAATTGTACCATATGAGGAAAACGAAAATTCAGAATACTTAAGAGGATTTTAATTAGTGGGCACTGGAAATCAAGGAAGCTGTTTGCATTATAGTCTAGTGTTTCAATTCACGTTAAGGACCCAGAGGTTGTAGATTTCCCTATGCTAAACTCACTGACTGAATGGGAGTACTCTGTAACAAAAGGCTAGACAGCTGGACCCCAGTTCCTCTGTAGTGATTGTGAATGTCAAGGGGAAAAAAAAAAAAAAGAAAAATAGAAAAAAAAGGGTGAATGGAAGAATAAGGAAAAGAATAAGGAGAATCTGCATTATTGAACTTCACTGTAGTAGATGAAGCCATTGAAGGCATTTTCAAAATGGCCCCTCTGCTGGTGATTTTATAGCAGCAAATGTCTTACTTTTCCTATTTCAGTGAAATATGTTAGAGAAGTTTTATTTTTCTATCATCGTAGATTTTTTAGCAGATATGATGAATATGAAGCTTATAGTATTCTAAATATGTGCATCTATTTCTGTGTTATTAAAATGACCTGCAGTTCCCTAAAGCTTGCTGTCTGTATATCTCAGTGGTCTTCATTAAAGCAACCTAATGACCTAATCGTTATTATCTCAAAGCCTTCAAAATGGAAAACTCAGAATAAAATATTAGCTTGATGGAGACTGAAGAGGAAACTGACAAGGAACGCTGTCCTAAAAACTCAGTAGTCCTGTCCTCAGCCTTCTGTCTTTTTAATACCGCTGTGTCTTGACAACAACTTGAAGCTTGTGTAGCATTTTGTCACTAGTTCTCAGCACTGACTCAGACGTTTCATAGCTGTTTTAGTACTGGTATATTGATTAGCACAAGAACAGTCACTGGAATCGAACTTAATATAAAAAAATCAGATAAATAAATACGTATTTCTTGGACAAGATAGGAGCCAATAAGCTTAATTAAAATAATTATGAATAGGACATAAAATAGTATGCCAAAATTACTGTTTTTCTTCATTTACAGAAAGTTACTTTTCAAAGTTTTTTTCTGTTGTTGTAGCTGAAGTAGAACAAATACTGCACTATATGTTATACTTTGTGGGTCGCATAGCACTTCTTTCTTGGAAGAAAAGGATAAATAAGAAGCGTCTCTATGATTTGATAGATGAATAATATCTTACATTCTGAAAGCTTCATTTTTCATAGTTTCATTGCTTATTTGGTATTTGTTGTTTAAAAACTATGCCTCATGCATTTTTAAGTCATTTTGTAGCAACAACACAACAAAACCCCACCACACAGAGTCACAGCTGGATACCTGTGTTTGCTAACTGTATTCAGCTACTCTAAGCCTTGCTGGTTTCTAAAATACAAACCAAAGTGAGCAGTACTAGGAAACTATGGGTCTATATAGAGATGTGCTGTCCAATGCCCAAGCAGTGCATCCCTGATGCTGTGACTGTTTACTTCCCTAAACTCGCTTCTTGTTGCCAGCACAAGTTTAGCCAGATGCCAGATGAGACTGCAGTTGAGAATAAGGCTCTAAGACAAAAAGTGGACAAAGTAGTGTTCTCTGCTATTATTCAAATATTTTCTTGAAAGAAAAAATTGTAACAATATATGGCTTCACAGATTTTCCCTGAATTCTGTTGAAGAAGATTTTGCAAGATGGATAAAAATGCTCATCATGATTAAAAAGAATAAAAATCCCAAAACTAAGAGATTCCTGAGAAGAACTATTTCCCTTAAATGATTCAGTAGTCTGCTCATTTTGAGGTATATTGCAACTGGGAGATAAACTGTATATTTTTAGAGAAGGAGGTAGGAGGTAAGCCTTGTTATTATATCTGGTACACTCCTCATCCCCCAGTTCTAAAATTAAATCCCTGGCTGGAATTTAAGCTGGATGCCTGAAGCTGGCTACAAAGACCAGAATCTCTTAGTCCTTCTGGATGGAATTCATTTCATGTAATACTGGTATAATAGAGATGTCTGAACTGGTCACCTCCACCTTCTTTTATAATGAATGCTGAGAAATAGGTGTTCTTAGGTCTGCCTTCTTTCGGGTCTGTACATCAGATGAGATGAATTGTGCCCTTAAAGTGACCATTTTTCTCTCTTTACTGTGAGGCAACTAGCTTATATGTAATTCAAAATAGTCATCTACATTTGATTATATGAATCCCACTCTATAGGTTTGTTGCATAATAAAAAAGGACCCCTCCCTAAAATAAATTGAAAATTCAGTAGACCAGCTTAGAAAAGCTGCTCAGTCCAAGGTCATTGCTGCTTGATTTAGCTTCTTGTTCTATATACTGCCCGTCTCACCTAATGAATTATGTTCAGCTGTCCATTAGTCTTGCAGAATACATTGTTCCTCTCCTTTTTCCCCTTTTACATTAAACATCACATTCATAGATAATAAAAATGTCCACAAAATATATAGCCATAGAAAAATGTTGCATTCTTAATGGGGCCAGATATTGTGAGCCTAAATTTTCACAGCAGGATTTCAAAATGGATGTGATTTCCTTTTGTCAAAAAAGGCAGATAAATACAGCCATAGGATGCTTATTTGTGGTTAGGGGAACTTTTATCTCTCATCTCACTGAGTGTCATTTATCTAGAAGCATGGGGAAGACGGTGCATGTAAGAGTGTGGCTTATCCAGGACGATCCTACACATAGATGTTTGAAGAAGAGATTTAGTAGATAGGTGACTTTGTATTGTAAATGAAAGACAGTTTTAAATTAATTCTGTGGTAATGGGGATTGTGTGGCTTTTAAACTATTCAGCTCTATGATGTGATGGTTCTAGCTGCATGGAGAATGGAGACATTTGGCTCAGTTTTTTCCATGGGATGTGAGCTAACCAGGAGGCCAGCTGGTTTCTTAGGGGAGTATGCTCATGTATTCTATAGCTTCTTAAGAGGCACCTTAGAGCTTTTGGGTAAGGGACTCGGATCCAGTGCCCTCTGCCATTAAATGAGTAAATCCACTTCCTAGATAGAGGGATGGATGATTGCCTTGCCATATCACTACTGTAAAGTTAAAATTGTTTTGGTAAGGAAGTAATGGAGCAAATGGAGCTCAGGAGCAAAGTGAGTCCACAGGAAGACTCAAGTAAAGATGTATCAATAAGAAGGACACTGGAAGCCAAGCTTACAGAGAAAATGAAACTCATAGGTGACCCTATTGGAAAGTCAGTGTTTTCAGACAGTTACTTTTTCCTGCACCAAAGATAAGCTTGATGTTTCCTGTTGTGACTGTAGGAATACACTGGGATATTTCAGAGATCAGTGAAATAACTTAGCAAGTAGTGCTGTTTCTACAGTGACTGATGCAAGTAACAAGTGCTGGGGCTGTACTTATGATCTTGGACAGTGGGACTTCTATGGTATCCACCCTAATTTTTTTTCTGTAATGTACTGGGTGAGATGAATTCTCCAAATCCCACAGCAGTGTTTGCATTTTCAGTAGTCAAAGGATAATATGCATAAACAAGGTTGACTGCAGGGACAAGAAAGTAGATATTTCTCTTCCTAACTGAATGTCCTTCTAGCAGAGATGCAGAATCATATTGCCTCCTGTGTTTCAGCTACATACCCCTATGGATTTTTTCATTCTTTACAATCCAATGGGACAACTCCAGTGGGACCATTATTCCCACTCCATCCTTTCCTCCAGCCTGATAACTAGGTTACGTTCCTGGGAAAGGAGAGGTGTGATAACAAAATCCCTGAAGGCGGCTTTGGAAAGACCTGTTTTCCTGCTTCTTTGATAAAGGCAACCCTAGGCTGGTGCAGAAAAGACGAAAACAGTTCCTTTCCTTCATACTCATCAACCTTGTTACCAATGGCAGTTGCCACTGATGCTGAGATCTTAGAATCATAGAATCACCTAGGTTGGAAGGGACCTTTAAGATGATCGAGTCCAACCATAAACCTGACACTGCCAAAACCACCAATAAACCATGTCCCTAAGCACCACGTCTATTCGTCTTTATATACCTCCAGGGATGGTGATTCCACCACTTTCCTGGGCAGCCTGTTCCAACGCTTGATAACCCTTTTCGTGAAGAAATGTTTCCTAATATCCAGCCACTCTTCCCCAAGCCTGTAGCACTGGATGGGGTTGCTGTGACCCACGTGCAGGACCCAGCACTTGGCCTTGTTGAACCTCATACCCCTGGCCTTGGCCCATCTTTCCAGCCTGTCCAGATCCCTCTGTAGGGCCATCCTCCCCTCAAGCAGGTTGATACTCCCGCCTAACTTGGTGTCGCCTGCAAACTTACTGAGGGGGAACTCGATCCCCTCATCCAGGTTGTTGATAAAGATATTAAACAGAACCAGCCCCAGTACCGAGCCCTGGGGAACACGACTTGTGACCGGCCACCAACTGGATTTAACTCCATTGACCACCACTCTTGGGGCCTGGCCTTCCAGCCAGTTTTTGACGCAGCGAAGAGTACACCCATCCAAGCCATAAGCGGTCAGTTTCTCCAGGAGAATGCTGTGGGAAATGGTGTCAAAGGCTTTACTAAAGTCCAGGCAGACAACATCCACAGCCTTTCCCCCATCCACTAAGTGGGTCACCTTGTCATAGAAGGACATCATGTTTGTCAAGCACAACCTGCCTTTCCTGAACCCCTACTGACTGGGCCTGATCAGCTGGTTGTCCTCCATGTGCCAGGTAATGGCACTCAGGATGATCCACTCCATAGCATTCCCCAGCACGGAGGTCAGACGGACAGGCCTGTAGTTCCCTGGATCCTCCTTCTGGCCCTTCTTGTGGATGGGTGTCACATTTGCTAACCTAATCTTATTGCTGAATTAGCGGATTTTAGTGTCTTAGACTCTGAGCATATCTAGCTGGGCATGTCTACTTCGGAGCCTTTAAAGAGAATGTAAGTGAAGATACGCTGTTTTAGAAACTCAAAATGGCAATAGTTTTAAGCATGTGCACAATAAAGGCTCTTATGCGAATAGCTGACTCTTTCCATAATAGTTTTACGATACTGCTAATATAATGGCGACCAATATACATAGTAAGATTTTTCAATTGTTGGCTACCAGTTGTATTTCCTCCTGTATGCTTATTCAATTTTTCTAACAGAAAATCTGATAAAGTAGGACCACTCTTATTTTCTCTTGAATGGCAAGAGAATTCTTTATACTTAGAAATCCTAGGCTCAAAACAGAATAAACTTCTTTTTAAGTATAGTGTGTTTATTGTTAGAAGCCGAACAGATCTTGTTCACAAGTAGTTAATGCCTTCCTTTTACTTCTGATAATAAAGAACATGAATACCTCAATAATGTTAATCACATTTAGATGGTGAGTATCAATATTCAAAACTGGCCCTGATTTCAGCCAAGGTGGTTGGACCACATGACTCCACAGGTCCTTGCAGCCTGAATGATGATAGTCTATAACCAGTACAGAATATTTTGACAAAACTAAATCACTTCCCTTTTCTGAATTTTTGTGTCTTTTTTTCTCACTGAACACGCGCTTCCCTTCCCCGTAAAGTAGCTCTTTAAACTTGGTAGTGATTGCTTTTATTTCCAAGGCAAATCACTGGCAGCTGTTGCAGAATGATTCATGGTGTCTACATTTAAACAGTGATGCCTAATCATTATAAAATGATCCATCTGGGTTTTTATTCTACAGAGGGGACTTTCTGTGCTATGAAAAGCACAAAGCATGTGACACGGATATTTTAGTATAAGAACATAGCAAATGCTTTGTCTCATAGCTTTCTAGATTCTTGATCTTCCCCTAAACCTTAAACAGGAGCACATAAAGCTTACTTATGGAAACTGTAAGTTGCTGACACAACTGTCCTGTTCTTTATTTAGGCTAAGATTGTGCCTATTGGCATAGCCTTGAGCAAGAGGTGGTGTGTGAACTGCATCATTGTAATGCCAGCCTGGGGAAGTATGGTGACTCAGATATTCCTCTGAATCACATTTTCTCTTCTGCTTCTTCCTTGCTCTGAGGGAATAGTAATTTACTTCTGGAAATTAGTATCTCTCTGCAGTGGCGCAGCTGTTCTAGCTTGCAAGTCTGGAAAAAGACTTCAATCTCCACCCGTTTCTCCCTATGTTCCTTCTGCTCACCTATTTCAAAGGTAAATAGTCTGGTTTACTCCTACACACTCAGGCCTAAAATTTGGGTAGTTTGCGTAGGGCTGTAATTGCAGGGTTCTTCCATTCTTTCTTGTGTGGGTGCATACTTGCAGACTAAACCTTACAGAGAAGACTCCAGATGTGATATCACAGCCTAGAGAAAATAAATAGCATTTTATTTTGGCTCAGTCATTCAAGTAAACCAGGACTGATAATTTGGAGATTTTTTTACCAATCCATGACTTTAACTTTTCTTTATTAAACAGCTTATAGTTTTGTATAGCAAACAGATTCAGTCCTAATGCAGTCTGAAACAGAATCTGTCAAACCCTCCTTGACTCTTGCCAGTTTGAGTGAAAGTTTCTTGAGATTTTACTTGGTGACATCAACCTGTGGAGGTTTATTCTGCCATTGCTGCACGTGACTAGCACATCTCATGTGGAACTGAATGGGCATCTTAGAACTTATACAGTTTTAGGAAGGATGCTAGGATAACTGAATACCAGTTATCGGCACTAATTATGCTATAGGGGAACTAAAAAAATCTAATCTTTTCTTATTTTAACACATCTATGCAAAACTTCTCCATCTCAGATCTAAATATGATATACTGTTGCATCTGAGTTGATTCTGATTTGGTGCCGCAGTATCAATCAGCTTGCCATGTAAGAGAGTGCTGGTGAATAAAACACACACAACATGTGCCACTCTAAAATTCTGATTTACTTAACACAAGTGTGTAGTAACAGATAACACTTCATATATGATTGCAGAAGAAAAATGTAGTGAATAGCAAACCAAAAAAGCACTTCTTTTCCTCTGCTGAAGGGGTGCAGCATCCTTAACTGGGAGAGATACTGCTGGAGCAATGCTCTCCCTGTTTTTCCTTTCTGCTCATTCTTGTAGGGGCTGTGATCTTATGTACCTTCTTGTTTTCTCCTTTGAATTTTCATTATATGTAGCTAGTTTTATGTGTTTGTTGTATGTTTTTTATTTTCTTTATTGTGCTCTAAAAGCAATTCTGCTGAACTCTCCAAGTTGTACTCCTTTAGTGGCCAGGAACTGACCATTTGCAGTATGTGATTCCTCCCCTGGGGCCTCATGTTATACCGAGTCTGTTTTCTCAAGACACCTATTATCATCCTGTGCTTTTACTCTCAAAGACCTCTTCTAGATCGCAGACTTTATTATAACCATACTGAGCAGTTACTCTAACAAAACTCTGTAAGGCTGCTGTTGACCACAGCTGGTGTCATCGTTGCCAAGATCCAACTTGTACTCCTGTCCTAACAGGGGAGTCCGTTACATTCACACATACGTCAGTCTAGACCTCGTTTTATCTTATGGTGAATAATGATCATTAACGTTTTTACATTTTGTACTGATGAGGAAGCATAATGTTTGTTTTACGACGGTAAGAGGAGGAAGCATAGAAACATTTAGAATAAGCCTTTTGTTAAGAGCTAAAGGAGGCCTGGAGGGATAAAAAGCCTCTACAATACTAATGTCCTGCTTAGTGTCTCCAGTATATATAAATGCTGATAACCATTCAAAAGATAAACAGAATGCTACAATAAATTGTAATATACTTTCTACTTTGCCAAATAGACCCTATCCAAACTGTGTTTCAGTGGTGCTACATTTTTCTACTTAACTGTGTTAGGCATCTTTTTTCAGTTTGAGGTCATTACCCTAATGGAGAATCAGAAAAAACAGAGAATGTTCTGTGTTGTATTAACAAACTTGTTATGAAAATCTGTATGCTGATTACAGATTTTTTTTTTATAGAATATGCCACGGTGCAGTTACCCATAAGAGGTTTGCATGAAACACCATGCCATATAATATGAGTGTGCTGGTGGTGAGACATCTCCTTCAATCTCGCATTCTAGTTAAACCACTTTAAATGTGCTGGTTTTGGTTGTTGGGTTTTTTTTCATTTGGACTTCCTCTAGTTTATAGCTTTCTTAAAGGGAGCTGCTTTTTAAGGTATAATAATCTTCGGAGGGATTTACCAGCTCAGGAAGCCAAATGATTGACACCCTGTCTCAAGCCATCACCTACTAACACAATCCAGAAAGAGGAACATCTTTTTGCTGAAATGCCATTGGCATTGCTGTTTACTTTGCAATCACTGTTAATACCTAGATTTCTATCAGCCAGTTCTTGCCTAGCTTTATATTCCCCTTTTTGTATTAGTGCATGTGATTGCTCCTTTGTAGTATCAGTACTTTGCCTGGTCTCTGTTGAATTTTATCTTCTGAATTTTGAACACACTGAACTTTGTCAAGATCATTTTGAATTCTGATGCTGTCTGGCAAAATGCTTTTTATCCCTGGAGTGGTATGAATGTGGTTCCTTTGCAATTGTGTAAATCATTGTTCAAAATGTGTTATAGTCCCAGATTTGGGCCTACATTGAAGATGTCCTCCAAGTTCGGTGACTCCAAGTTTGACGATTGACAGTTGATAATGGCAGGAAAGTTTGGGGTTTTTTCCCCACAGTTGTGTTTCTCTGTAGGAGTGATTATATTCATGTTATAATTAACAAGATTGTTTATTAAAATTTGCAGCAGTATCACCAACCATATTAAAGTCATTCTTATATTTACTGATCAGCAGGCAATTGCATTGGCTTTACTATGCTTGTCAATACTTACTGGTTGTTTATAGATTATCTTATATTCTTTTTATAGCTTAGTTTTTTTGATAGCTTATTTTGCAAAATTTTGACTTTCAAAGATGGATTAATATGTTTCTAATTTCCTTGGTCTTTCCCAGTAGATAGAGGTGTTGCGCTTGCTATTCTGCTACTTCCTTCTTGGGTTCTTGAAGGTGATCTCTCTGTTGAGACTGTTTGGCTAGTTAGAAAAGTGCTCTACAGTGATGCATTCTCTGAAACATTTTCTAAATATTCTTCAGCTTCTTTTCCTTTGCTAGTTAGCTGTTTAAAATGCATTTTGTTTGGCAGCTGGTTATAATTAATTAATTTTTCTATGTGTGAGAACTGAAGCGAAGTGTTGAACACTCTAGCCATCTCTGTGTGTCATCCATATTTTTGTCTTCTGTCCAACTAAATAATGGTCTCTTCTTTTCTTTTGTCTTCCCATTACTGCTTAATGTATTTATAGACTTTTTCCTCATTGCCTTTTATGTCTCTAGCTAATTGAAATGCATTTTGCACCCCAGCCTTTTGATTTTTATCCATATGGGGCATGTGAGCTATCCATTATGCTTATCATTAATCATGTGCTCTTGTCATTAAAAAACTACTGATGCAGTTAGAATGGTCTCTTCATATTTTTCCTACCTACACTTCAAAAGGGGTTTGCTTTTGTGTATTCAATATAGTTTCTCTCAGTAGGTAGTGGCTCTCGTGCTCATTTATCCTTTAGATTATCTTCTTCAGAGATCTTACTGTGTTTTTTTTTCCTCTTTTAATCTATTTTTTAACTCAGAACAAGGACTTAAAATCTTTTTTTCATATAGTAAACTTCATAATTTCATGATGACCCTATATTAGCTCTGCACTGCCAGCTGATTCCCCTATTAGTTAAAATCAAACCTGAAAGAAAAAAAATAGTTCTCCAAACTCCTACCTACTCCTTGGCGATGACTCTTCTCTCTTACTAGATCCACCCAGAGACATTCAATAGGTTATTAGTTCTTCCTGAATTTCAGAATAAGTGTTCTAGATATGCAATTCAACACCTCTTTGCCTGTGCTTGTTAAAAAGCAATTTCTTTAACTGTGTCTCTGTGATATCTATGATGTGTACAGCTGCTTTTATGTTTTCTTTACTGGTACCCTAATATCTGGCATTTACCAGAAGATTCAGATAAAATTCCATTATTCTCACTTTTATTTCTCTTACAGCCTTACTGCAATGTCTAAGTTCTAGATTAGTGTTTTATGAGTAAATCTGTGTTTTGTAAGTACCTGTGGGCTTCTTGTAACCACTAACTCTACGGCAATAGGAAGACCTCACTCAACTGCCTTGTATCCCAGCTAAAAATTCTTTCTGCTTCCCATCAGGTATTATCAGTTATCTCCGTGGTCTTTAGGGAGATTCTTGAGATTCAGGTTCCCTTGGGACTGAGATGGGTTTCTCCTGGCTGTTGAATTTTACCATTGTTCTAGGTTTTAGGCTTAATATGCATTCACAATCATTTTGTCTGTCTGTAAATCTGCCCCTCAAACAGTTAAGGTATGTGTGTAGATGGCTAATCCTGAGCTGTTGTGCTCTGAAGTCAGCTGTGTGAGCAATAGGTGTGTGCACAGGGGCCACTCAGCACACAGTACTGGCACATAGCCCAACAGCAGCTATTAAGAAGCCTGGGAGAAAGACTGCTGGGTTTAGGGAAATACAGGGAAAAGGGGGATGGAAGGAAACTGGAATCACTACATGGGGGACTGGGTGCACAGGGAGAACCTGGAATACAGTAGTAGGTGTCTAAGGAGTCAGGACATAATTGGAAACAAAAAAAAAACCAACAAAAAACTTTTGTAGCCCCTGCTTATGGAACAATGTGTTTCAAATCCCCATGGATTTTCTGCAACATGTTTTTGGGTGAAAAAGAATTATTTATTTAGCTTCCTTTTTCCGCAGTGAATCATCCTAATCTTTCAGGAAAGTAATCATCACAAACTTTAGACTTTAACTGTGATAAAAATACCATTTTTTTTTCCTTGCTTTTCTTTCAAACTTTATCTGCAAATTATTTCCATTGTTCTGACTCGGCACTGATAAAATATCACTCTTATTCTCACAGAACTAACATCATCTGCAAATTGTCTCCTTTGTTCTGATGTCTTTTCCATATAATGTTCACTGACTTCACTTATGACAAGCAATCTTTGTGTCATTCATTTGGGTAAAGAATGTAGTATGTGTATATCACAGCTCTAGAGCTGTTATTGTGCAGAACCCAGATGGAATTTTCTACTGTCCTCTAGTGTGCTGTGTTCACAAAAATAAAAACAATTAGCCAAATAAAATTTTCTTGTCTAATCAAACATATTTGACTTAAAATTCAAATCATCTTATAAATGTAGATAATTTGGGAAAAATTCAGCAGTTTCTAGTCATAGAAAACTCAATTTTAGTCTTCATAATGACTTGCTGCTGTAAGATAAAATACTAGCAACCCCATCTAAACCAGACATATAAGGAGGTTGGAGCCAGTGGCTTTGATTTGCAAGGTTTTGACACTGCAGTGGTTATGAATGAGACCTTTGGCCCTGCTGTCTTACCTGCTGGCCTTGGTAGCCTTGCTATCTGCATCTCTTCTCTCTTGTGACCTCAGGTACTGCGAAAGCCTGTCTGTTTTCAGTTTATGTGTCCATCAGTTCAGAAAGACTAGAATGAGAGGACTGAAAGAGACCAAAGCCTAAATGTACCATCCAAGCAACTTGACACAGTAGGGGACGTCAATCTGACTTCAAATCATTCTCTTTCAGCTCTTAAAGAAAAATACGCTCAGCATCCCTACTCATACACCACTGTAGTTGCTTTTCTCTTAACCCTTTAAAGACTGCCTTATCTGTTTGTCTGTAAACAAGAATCAGCATGGTTAAATCACTATTAATGTTCTGAGAAGCTGGAGGCGTTCAAGTAGTACTCCTTGTTTTCTTTGCAATCTGATAGAGCAAATTCTGCTGTCATGGGTAAGATGTTTTCTTTGCAATCTGATAGAGCAAATTCTGCTGTCATGGGTAAGATTATTGAAATTTATTAGTGAAGGAGAAAAATAAAAGATAGGACATAATTTCTCTTAAACAAAGTTGCTTTTTTAATCTTTATACAGTAAGCATTTTTTACTTTTTCTTTGCTATCTCAGAGTGCATTAGTTGAGCACAATAGCTCCGTATACTTTTGCTTTTTCAATGTACAAAAATGGTTTTGATATCTTTACAGGTGCAGTTTCTCCCATATATATTATCATCACATTTTTGCCTGGTAAACTTCTTTTGATACATGGTAGAAGCTATGAGAAAAATTAGGTGTTATATTGTGAATAAAGCATCTAAATATTCATGTCAGCCTTTATGTGGAAGGGTTAATACATATTTACATGGAACACTTGTAACATAAACATCATGCTACATTCCTCTTTAGACTATATCTGCAAAAAAACTCGCCTGCTTTGAAATTCTCTATAATATATTGATTAAACTTATTAGGACTTTTTTCTTTTTTTTTTTTTTTTAAATATTCCTTTGTCTTTGTAACTGAAATTACTAAGATCTGGCTTAAAATGATCTAAGGTAGCTTTCTTTACAGCAGTGACAAAAATCTCAATTTTAAGTGTGGTTTGTAGACATATGCTGGGATCCTCTGAGGAATGTTCACTTCCCAGTAACATGAAGTGCCATTTGCTGTCTCAGTGGGAATTGCCAGATATTGAATGTCAAGCCTGTCACTGGTTCATTTGTACATTTTTGGACCTTAGGATACTGTCATATGGGGGAGGAATCAAAGTGAGAGAATGGCAGAAAAATGCACTTGCAGGAAGGAAAATACATTTCTCTAGAGACGGGCATATTTTTAATTGCAGCTGTTAAAAGCACTTGTCCAACATGATAGGTTTGGCATGATGCTTTGCATCAAAGAAGGCTGGTTATACCTCATCTTCTGCAACCTGAGAGAGACACTGGTGGCTGCTGTCATAGTCTTTGCAGTCTTCATGCCCTCCATGCTTGGGTGACTTGATTGCCTTGCATAGCTCCTTGCCACCTCTATCATTTTTTGTGTGTGCACTGCACACACTGGGCAGCATAACTTTGTCTTCCCTGTGCCGTCACCTGTGGGCATATCAACAACTACCTTCTTACTCTAGGTAGCATGAGCAGTGCAGGGAAGATCATTACATGTATGCTTTACTTCAGATGAGGGGGAAGAGAGTAGGTTATGTTAGAGTTGGAATATTTTAAATGGATAGATTTTTTTTCTCCAATATTGCTCTGGTAAATGGCAGGAATCTGAGGTAGGTATTATGAAATTTAAACAATAGTGCCTATCCATTTTCTTACAAGCCTAATATAATTTAATGACCTTTCTGTATGCCATTTTAACAAAACCTGAATATCATGCTTCCTGTCTTATAAACGCCTACTTTATTCCTCAGCCACTGCAATCTAATATATTAATATGGTCTCAGTTGATTTGTAACAGTATTGTTTTAGCTCTATAATGACAGATTAAACAAATAAATTTAATAACATACTCTCATAGAAGGGTGTGATTTTCCAGCAAATAAGGTTGTGGAGCTAATTTTCTGGAACCCGCCTCCCCCAGCCACATTACCTAGAGCCTATGCTGCTAGCCAGCACATCAGCTTTCTTCATGCCCCTTCAGAAAAGCAAACATGACATTAAAGACAGAGGCAAGGCAGGTAGATAGAGATCTAGCCTCTACTGAAGGAGCAAGAGGACCTTTTGTAGCTTTAATAATGATCATTAATATAATTATTAATCATTATTATTTTCCTTCCCTGGGCAAAGTTACGTGCAGGAATTATTTATTTCTTATGCCTTTGGCTGTGTTTTTGACCTTATTTAGTCCATGAAATTAGAAATGGGTGACCACCACTGATACTAAGAAGCTAAGGGAGGAATTTTGCTTTCCAGTAGTCCCCTGAAGACATTGTCATGCCCTAGCTCATGTACAGGCTTTCAGCGAAATACCACTTACTGAGAGATTTTTTTTTATTATTTTTTTTTTTCAGTTCACTATGAAAATATATGTTAGGGCATGCTGACCCATACCCACATGACCATAATATTTGTATCCCCCAGTGGCCATTTGTTCACATTGAGAAAAATCACAGTCCTTTCTCGAACTACTTGTTGAACAGTAAACTGTCAACATAAAAAAATAAAATCACTCTGTGGTACCCACTGGAGACAAAACAGTGGAAGCACTTATAAGAACCTTTGAGCACAAGGCATTATTTTATGATTAGATTTTAGATGCACCAGAGTTTTGTAAAACATACCTAAGT
This sequence comes from Burhinus bistriatus, assembly GCA_013397275.1. Classification (NCBI taxonomy): domain Eukaryota; kingdom Metazoa; phylum Chordata; class Aves; order Charadriiformes; family Burhinidae; genus Burhinus; species Burhinus bistriatus. The sequence continues at coordinate 71,844 of VYXH01002582.1, read as the reverse complement.
CTTTCAAACACAGTGCTCTTTTCTCCAACTTCATAGAGAAAGGAAAATGCATTTCCTTTTTGGAGGAACCTTTAAATTAAGCCAGTCTATCTGTCTGCTGGGTTGGTGGGCAAAGAGTGCCAGCTTTGAATGACTACTGGAAAAGTTGCTAGCACTGATTATCTAGACTAAGGGCCAAAGGGAGAGATGTAACAGATTGCAGCAGTCTTTTGCAGTTTATTTTTTTAATAAAGTGTCACAAGTCTGTTTCTTGCTTCTTCTCATTTTCTACCTGAGAAAATTCTTTACAAAAATAACAGAACAAGGTTGCAACAGAAACAGTAATAAAAATCTCAATAGTATTTAGGAACCTTCTTGTTGGATGGTAAAAACATGAATTTGCTTTACTAATATTTAACATATTGCAGGTTTCATCATGCTTATCGCAGACACCTTTACTAAAAGTTGATTTCTGTGAAGAAGAGCGATGATGTTTATTACATATTCCATGATTGGGGAAAGAATTTCCTGCAAAATCAAAAAATGCCAGATTTTGAATTTGTTCAACATTACGTAATGAAAAGGAATGATTTCTATATCAGGTTGGATCAGCCATGTTTCAGGGTTGTGCTGTTGGAATGCTTTTCTTTGTGATAAACACTGCGCTGCATAAACAGATGTGGTTTGAATGCCTTTTACAGAGTCCTTCCTTGTATCCATGCTCTTTTTATGGAACAGGTTTCCTGGACTTGGCTTTTTCCCATGATATCCATGGTCATATGTTTTCATAGGTACTATATGTCATCACAGAAGTGGCTAGGAAGCTTCCTTGTTGGGGAGAGAAGAGGTCTGAGAAAGAGGAGCCGCAAAACAGACTTTGACCAAACTAAATCAAACAGTATGAAGGATGTTTCTTTTCTTTCTGATAAACTAAAAGTAAACATTTCAGCTTAGTCCTAGTTCGGTGTAGTTTAACCTACAAAATGGATTGATGTTTCAGTTTTACTCCAGTTGTGGATAAAAGCAATTGCTGAAATGTTGAACTTCACCATTTATTAGAAATTCTGATTTGTGTTAACTAACCTGCCTTGTAAGTGATGCTAAATACAGAGGGTATCAATGAATTAGAATGTTACTTTGAAACTAGTCTTAATTTGTACAATAAATGTGTTATTCCCAAAGAAAAATGGCAATGTAATTCTATGCAAGTATATGAACCTGCAAGCATCCTGGGGATGAAATCTGTCTCAGAGGCAGTTTCATTACCATTGCTCCAGTGAAGTACTAATCAGATGACTGACAATAACAGAAGCAAAGTACCACTTTACTCAGTACAGGTAAATTTATGGTTGTATTGTTACATGAAGATAAGAGTGCATGTTTCCCACCTACCAGGTAGAAAAGAGGAAGCAGGTAAAGGAACAAGAAAGAAATAGTTGGCATACAAAAATGTACAGTAAAGGTCTTATTCTTTCTTGTAGATGTGGGTTGAAAGTACTCTAAAGGATAGTCAAGCTGTAGGGAAATGTTCTGAAGAACAGTAATTTAGAGATTCTCTGTTCTGTTAAAAAAATTTACTGTGATTTTTCAATGTTGATTAAAAAGTACTTTGAGATCAGTAATTTTCTGCAAACTTAAGGGATGCAATCAAAGAAAACATTTACAAATGTGTTCTGTTCTTCGATCAAACTGTAATTAATACCTGATATATATCAGTCAGTCATTAAAAATCTTCTGCTGAATATATTGGCTCTGATGACTTGTAGTAATTTATTAGTTCAAAATTAGGTTTATGCTGAACACTCTAATGCCACATTGTATTTGGAAAGCAAGCAAGTTGTTTGATTAATGCTGCAACTAATGAAAGTATCTTATAGATTCGTCACCTATGTTCCAGTAGCCTGGTCCCCTCTTTTCCTGTTCCTTATAAATAACCTTCCTCCCACCCCAAGTAATATTTTCACGTCCTCTGTAACATCTGCTAAGCCTCCCTATTCACAGTACACTTGGCTCTCTCCCATGTCCCCTAAATCCCAGCTGCTGGGGAAGGAGCAGCTTGTATAATAGTTGATTTCAACATAATACTTGTGCTGATTGGGAGACCGAACAAATCTACTAGTTGCTGAGCTTGTACGGCTGCCTTTCCAATGGGGGTCTTAATCTGGGCTTCTGTTTCCTCTGCTCAGATGCCAATATTCTCAGATCTTTTAGCAGCTTGTCTTCTAGGTGTCAAGCTCCCTGTTAAAATGCAGGACAGTGGGTGAAGGTGGTGGAAATAGTGTGTAGGAGAGTCAGAGAACTGCAAAATGGCCAGACACTTCAGTCACATATATTTAATCTCATCAAAGCAAAATCTAAGAGGAGAATGAAGTGGGAGCAAGGGAGCAGCTTGTATGTGTGTGTGTCCTGGTCCACAAATGGACTCCAGATTAATGGCACCGACACTGTTCTAGAGCCTCCCCAGTGTTTCTGAATTTACTCTATAGCAACCCCATTCCTCCCAGCCCATCTGGAACTACCCCTCTCTCATCCTGCAAATGACTCCCTCTACCCATGCCCCACAGTTGTGCATCTCCTTTCCCACAGTGCCTCCTCTCCCCCCAAACGCCTGCCCCCAACCTTGGTCCAAGTTCCTACCCCGGACTCCCAGTTTAACCCAGAGCCTCCCAGTCCTGTGGTCCCAACCCTTTTTACCTCCACTTCTCCTGTGGGACACTCCTGAGCTCAGCACCCCATACCCATCTGCCTCTTTCCCCAGGAAGGTCCAGGTACTGCGATTTACACTGATATGTCTGAGCCGATGCATTGCCCTTATGTTCTGGATTTGTTCCCAATAGTCACTTGGACTGACTTGTTGGCTGCTGTGACAGCTAAGCATGTCCCTTTCCTTGGGCTCCTTGCTTGCTAACAAGGATACCAATGTTTTAAGTGATTCTTGCAAGCATAGAGACCTGTTCACAGAGCAGAAATCGGCGCTGGAATAGAAGTGAGCACTTGAGCTTATAGGGCTACTGTGGTGATCAAGAAGAGGAGTGCTTACTTTACAAGAGAATATATAATGGGTTGACAAGTTTTACACAGCAAGGGGAAGGCCAAGAAGGGATATGATTGCTCTCTATAAATATATCAAGGAGGTAAACAGCAGGAAAAAAGAAGAGCGATATAGTCTAAATGATCTTGCCAGCATAAGAATAAACTGGCTGTGAATAAATGTGGGTTTCAATTTAGTAGGATGGTTTTAACCATCTGAGACTAAGGCTCTGAAACAGCATTGTAAGAGCAGTGGAATCGAAAATAACCTACCTAGGTCTGGGTGGAATTTGTCACATCATGAATAACACTGGGAGAGGCTCAGTCTCAATAGCACTAGAAGCCTGGTACTCAGGGAGTACCACAAGCACACCAAATTTTCATCCACCTCGCCACACACTCCCACGCCTGCCAGAGCCAGGTGGAGTGTTCTAGATGGTTCTTAATAAATGCCTTGAACACTAATAACATCACTTTACTTTGTGGTGTATCTATCTATTAACGTAACCTGCTATCATCTTTGCCTTCTTTTTTCTAGCAGCTGTGAAATGATTTGATGGTTTTAATTATTTTTCATAATAACCCCAAAATTCCTCTCTTGATTAGCTTGCTAGATGAGATTTCCATTTAGTACATATTCTCTAACTCAGTGTTTGGTTTCCCTGCTAATTATCTCACATTTTTTCTGTGTTAAGCTGCATTTGCCATCTGCTTATCCAGTCACAAAAAAATAATGGAAAACCTTCTGAATCCGATTGCATTCTCTTAATTACTGGCTCTGTCTCCAGTTGTGTTATTACCCACAGATTGGAAGATCTTGGGCCAAATAATTGATAAAAAACAGTGAGATTTCTTTGATTTTGGCTGAGCCATGGTGACACATACCGAGAACCTGATCTTTCACTTCCTACTGTTGTATATTTTAAGTTTCCCGTCTTTCAAAAAAATAAACATCTGAGTCATGCTTCTCTCAATTTTCATACACAGTATTGTTGCTGTGCTTCCCACACTTAGACCAAGGTCCTACTGTGAATGAGTATTTCATTTAGCTATACTCTGAGTGTACTCTCTCCAGGGAATTTATGTGAAGTTAGTAGTACTTCTGAAGAGCTTCAATGTTTCAGTAAACATGAACTGAGCTTTCATGTGTGGCTATGCATATGTGAACTTCTGCAGATGTTTTGCAATGCCAATTCTTACAGCATTTAAAAAAACCCCACCTTTAAATTCTCATATGTATCTTCTCTTTTTTCTCTGTGTCTATGGATTTTTTTTTCAGCTCATCAGTGTTTCTGTAGACCATTTTGGTGTAATTATTTTAAGCTTGCACTTTGATTCTGTGGTGCTTGTTACCTCCTGCTACTTGTTACCTTACTTGATGAAAAATACGTTGTTTGTGAGTTGGTCTCTTCAGTCCTAGACTCTTGTTACCAAGCTCGTTCTCACAAAGCCCATTCTTATCCTTTGTTCTTGTCTGTATATTTGCAGATCTTTTGCTAGATTTTATGTAGGAAAATCTCTTTCTTTCATGATAGTCTCTCTTATTTCCAAATCAGATGAATTGGATTTTGGAGCTACTACAGTAAGACCTACCATGCAAACTATACAGAACCATTTCTTTCCACTGTGGAAAAGTTTTTCATATAAGCATAACCCTTGTAAGTTGTTAGTTTGAGCGATGTGACTGTAATGTCATGGCAAGGATATAAAGTCATAGGGAACACAGGTTTATTGCAGCATTTGATCTTGTGCATCAGCATTGACAATATTCTTTTCAAAGACCTTTTTAAAAGCAGAGTTTGGGCTTCAAGTTAGCTTGACAAGCAAGCCAAAGAACTGCTTAAAAAACACCTGGATTTCCTCAGGGCCACCAGTTCTTTTGTATTCCTAATTTCAACAGCAAGATACCTAGATCTCGATTTTTACGCTTAACAAAAAGAAGTATCAGTTGAATGGTAATTGTAAGCATCACATTCAATGCCTGCAACATGAGGCAATGCTAATTTGGGGATTTACCTGAAGCTTTGTTTGAGAGATTATTTCTTCTTCCTTCTCAAATGCAATTTAACTTTCTCACATGAATACTTCTTGTTTCCAATTTTCTTAATTTATTTATAGTGCAACTTGTTAGTACATTAGCATAATTGGAATATGTATATTGCAATCTCTTAATTGTCAGAAAATAAGGTGAAGAGGAGGGGATAGATATTCTTAAATTTCCTTTATTTTTGCTGTATGGGCATTTAAGGATCTCCTAATCTGGACCAATTTCAAAGCAGACACATATCAGAAAGTGTGTAAGAGAGTACTTTGTTCTTCTGAAACCACTGTCAATATTTGGCTGTTTGCTTTTGTAGATTTTGCATCCTGTGTAATTAGGTGAAAGCATGTAATTTTACATCCAGAATTTTATCTTATTGTTATGAAAAATCATTTAATTAATTATTTATTTTAATGCTATGGGACCAGATGGAACTAAAATTACAACCCTAGAGAAAATCTTATGTGCCTTCAGAACATGGTAAGATAAAATATATGTGTAGGAATGTTTTATGAATATTCTCAAAATATTCTGATTGCTCCAGGTAGTTTTAGATGTTAAATGAACTTTTGTCAGATTATTATTGACATCATAGAACTAGGCTAGACAATTTATACCGTAAAACTTCATGTAAATCAAAGCATTTCTAAGTCTAACAGATAGATTCATGTTATTACTAGTACATCACATGATTAGTTCATGAAGACTATATAATTATTAAAAGGGCCTGAAAAATTAATGAAGAATTATATATAGGGAAACTTGTTTATGTTCAGACTCCATTTTAGCCAACATTATGCTTTACTGTTTTTCAACCACAGCTGAGGTGCAATAGTTTTTGAAGTCAAACAGTACTTGTCTAATTCCATCATCCAATAACTGAAATATTTTAAATTGGAAAACTTAGATAAATAGTGCTGGAAAACAGCTATGGTAAATCATGTTCTTTTTTTTTTTTTTTTTTTAAAGATGAAGTATTAAATCTGACAAACAGCTAATTTCACACCTGTGTATGTCTGTTTTCTGTTGATTAGTAATTCAGTGGTGTTTCTGTGGTTAAGAGAATTTAGCATTATAAACTAGTCATTTCTGACATTTATTTATGAGTAACTTGTGTATAATTATTTATCATTTTACTGTTGAAAGCTGGATCATTACTTTTTCATTACTCGTCTCTTGCAATATTATCTCCTTGTTAATAGTAATCTCCTTAGTTTCAAATTTTCAGGAATTTACTCCTTAGTTACATCTTGTAAATAATTTGATGGAGGCCAGTAAAATTGTGGAAACCACACAATGTGCATGTTTATAATCTCTAAATTCATGCCCAGCCCTGCAGATAACCTCACTTAGGTGACTGTTTAGGTGTCTCTCAGCGGAGTTTAGTATGGTTATCTAAAAGAAAAGGCTGCATTAACAACAAACTTCTCATAACTGAAGCAAATTTTCTCCCATTTAAATATTCAGGCAGAAAAACAAACTGAGGGTGACAGTTTCTTGGCATAGAGTTAGAACACTGGATCATAAAGAGAAACTGCTCAATTAATCTGTGGGTTTTCAGGGTTTTTTTACGTAAACTTTCTTCCAGTATCTTGTTAGGAAGTAGAGAAAAGTTCTTATTATTCTAAGATTGAAAGAGACAGTTATAGTAGAAATTTTATTTAATGGGTTTGTAAGAAAAAAACAAAAAGCAGTTCTGAAGAACAGAGAGAAACTGATTTTGCTTTAAACTCAGTTGACTAATCTGAGAGATTTCAGGCACTTAATATGTGTCTTTTCTGGACTCCCGCTTTTTTACTGGCTTGAAAGTGATGTGCAATTATGCAACTTCATCTTACGTTTGACACAAAAAAACATTTAATTTCTGAAAGGCAATAACATTCAGATGGGGCAGGCAACAGTATCCTGCCCTTAAGCTAAACTGGTCAATGAAAGTTTGCTCCAATTATGATAATGCCAATGATTTCAACTTAATTAGCTATGACTATATTATATATTAATTTAATCTTGAGAGTTTTATGAGGGTTTTAAAATATTAATAACAATGTCTAAGATACTTGCAAGGCTTGTGCTGAGATTCTCATTTCAGTGATGTTCAAGAAGCAGGCAAACGCATCCCACATGAGTTCTGGGTGTTTGCACTTCGGGTTCCCTGAAGTTTCTAAGCAACACATAGAGGTCCATGATACTTAGCAGTTACAACTATGGCATAGTGTGTGTTAACATTTTTTATTTCGACCTTAGGGCTCCTTTCGACAACTGTGTGACATAGACTCCTAATACTGCAGATCTGGACTTCCTTGTAGCTAACTATTAAAGAAATCACTAGACCATTACAAAAGTATAAAGGAAGTGAAGGTCAAATCCGTGACAGGGAATGCTAGCTTGCTGCAGTAATGTAAAAGATGAAGTTGGTGGAAAGCGGTATACGTTGCTGTGTACATGATGTACTAAAGAAGGAAAAAGGACTCACACAGTTGAAAAGAAATAATAAATTTAATTTTGCTGTTTCAACTTTGGTTTTGGCTATTTAAGGTTGAATTTATGAGTGTTTCTGCAAAAATATCAGACTGTTTTTTAGTCATTGAATTCCATCTCTCAATTTTAGCTTAATGAAATATTTTTGGACTCTCAACTCCTATTTCTTTATTGCAATTTTACATATTTTTGTCAAAGGATATATCTCCAGTTCTGATTATTGTACATTTAGTTGCAACTGGAATTTTGGATTGTTTTTTTTATGAATGTTGATAAGAAATGTTCGCTATGGAAAACTTCATGCTTAAAAAGTTTCTAGATGTTCCTGATTTTGCACCTTGTTCTAGCATAGGGGCTTTGTAAGGGGGTGGATGCTCATTGCACCAGAACAAGTTAGGAGCTTGGGGTTGAAGTTAGTAGCTGGTTTACACAAAATGTAAAACTCTTTTTTTTTTTTTTTTGGTCTAACTCACTGGCAAGTTTCCATTACCTCAAATAAATCTTTCTNTTAAAACTCTTTTTTTTTTTTTTTTTGGTCTAACTCACTGGCAAGTTTCCATTACCTCAAATAAATCTTTCTTTTCTATTGTAAAAGCTAAAATTAAGCCCTGTTGGTTTTTTGAGCTTAGGTCTGAGTCCTGCAATGAGCTCTTTGTACCTTTGTAATGGTTATGACAGAGGTCACATTTATATATCCAGTGAGATGGAAGTGTTTGAACTCATAAACAGAGCAGACTCTTTTTTTTCTGAGAATGTTCAAGATGGAAAGAGAAGCATAATTTTTGTCAGTTCGCTTTTAAATTTTTCCAGATCAGGTTTATTAACACTTACTTGTTTAGCAGCAAAGGCTATATAGCATAAACAGATTTTTTAAATCAAGTTTCACACTAAATTTGTGTTTCTTAAGTATTTGCTCACTCCCACCTGAAGACAGCATTTCTAATGGAGAGCAGAGACTATATGGAAGCTCTTCTCCTGAGATATGCAGATATATTTAGAAACGTCATTAGATCCCAAAAGTCATTACAGACTGGTCAAGACAGAAATCTTTACAGAGGATAGCTCAGTGCTCTGGTAAACAAGCCTTGTTCCCCCCAGCCTGTGTTTAAGAAAGAATCGTAGTGGATTCCTTCTCAGTACAGTAGAAAAGTCTTGTACCACAGGTGAGTGAGTCCCTGAGCTATGGTCTCTAGCTGTTGGGAAACATCACCGGGCACATCAGAATTTGCTGCTGTAACCTCCTCAAGTAGTCACTTAGCATGTGAGGTCCCTACATATTTGGGATTGGACCAGGTCAAAGCTTTAGTTGTACATCACAGTCCTTTTGTGTTTGAGTGCCCTTTTATTAGGATTTCAGAAGTGTATCTGCAGCAGTGAAAGCTGGCTGCACACTGGGCTGCGTCAGTACAGCTAGTAGGTTAAAGGGAGTGATTATTCCTCTCTTTTTGGCACTTCAGGTGCTGCAATTGGAGTAGTGCCCAGTTCTAGCCCCTGTCCCACACCCACCCCCGGATAAAAAAGATATAGACAAATTGGAGCTGGTCCAGAGGATGGCCACCAAGGTGGGTAGGGTACTGGAGCATATGATGCTCATAGAGACCTGGATTTGTTCAGTCTGAAGAAGAGAAAGCTAAGAGGAGAACAGAGCTAATTGCTGTCCTCAGCTGCTTAATGGGTCATTACAGCCAGATGGAGCCAGACTCGTAATGGACATGACAGCGAAAGGACGAGAGGGAATGGATAGATATTGCAGCAAGGGAAATTTCAATTAGACGCAAGAAAAAACTCTTCATGGTGAGGGTGGTCAAACACTGAAACAGTTGCCTACCTAGAGCAGCTGTTGATTCTTCTTCCTGGTGGATTTCAAAACTTGAGTGGGCAAGGCCCTGAGCAACCTAATGTTACTTGAAGCTGGCAGTGCTCTTAATTGAGGGATGAACTCTAATGACCTCAGGAGGTCTCTTCCAACCCGTACTGTTCTAAGTTGATATACATTACTGGCTTTACATGAAGGGAATCATTCAACAGTCTTGCCCAGATGTGGATACATCCTGGACTTGATCTCTTACCCCTTCCAATGGTTACATAATTTTTTTGCACACCCTTTGTATTTCAAATTACCACCTTAAATCTGTTTGTCAAGTCAGCTCCCCACTCCCTTTAAATGGTTTTGAAATTTGATTCCTATGTGAGAGAAAAGGAGGAGAAAGGAGTGAAAAAATCAATTTAACCTTCAGAGTGCCAGAGTATCAGAGTACGTGATCTGCTGTATAACTGTGCTGTCCCATTCTGTATTTTTTGCCATCTATCTGTTTGGTTCTTTGTTCATGCTCAACTTGGATTTGTACCTTTTTTACTTGTTCTTAAGAGGCTCTGAGATTATTGGTGAAATCTCTTAAATGAGGAAACTGAAAGAAGAGAGAGAGAAAAAGACAGAAAGTAGAGGAATGGTGATAGATAGCCTGGCTAGTTTTGCATTAGTATGCTGTTGAGATTTGACCCTGAGTTTGCTGAACTCCGGTGATGCTTGCCTTGACTCCAGAGGGTTTTTGGAGCAAGCCTCTGGGTGCAGACTGTCTTCAGTTTTGTATTTCACAGCACTCTCGTGGGCCTCCGCTCTCACAATTTTTTATCACTGGCCTTACTCTCCTTGGTGTTTCTCATAAAGATGCAGTAATGTGATTAGGGGGTGGTAAGTTTCTTTCCCTCGGCTGTGAGGAATATGACTCACTTTAACCTTTGAACGTCGAATACTAGAAAACGAGTGTAAAAATGAGGAGAAAAACATGTAGATTTGCTCTTTATAAACACATCTTCTGGTCTTTTTTGAACTCGTTCAGGGTATTTAGACTCTCCACTTTGATACTGTGCATTTGAAATGTGTATCAGAAGTGTGCTAAAGCACATCCATTTTATTACTGTGTTTATGAATTTTCCTCTGAAAAGAAAGTATTTGTGTTCAGATCACCAAGAGAAACATTAGCTTTTTTTTTTTTTTCATTCTTGAGTGGTTTGTATTTTGCTTTTTATTGCTCCAGTTATTTTTGTTTTCCTATGAAAATATTTGATTGTCTGGTCTCATAATTCTTTTCTGAAATCTCTTTTGGCTTGGTTAATGCACGTGTAATGTGTAAACTCCATATGGAGAAGGATCTGATGTGCAAGTACTGTGAATAGGTTCTGGCATTGCCTTGAGCATGACCCTTATATTTTTATCTGGGGAAAATAATGGGCTCTTAGTGGTTGCTTTATGCATTTGGTTGGATGTCAGTTCATTTGCTCAAAAGGATACAAAGTTTGCTGCCAGGTTGTTTGATTTTTTTCTGCTTTAGGCTCATTCTATTTTAATAATGGCTATTCTGTATTCTGCTTTCATTTAAAGTACTTTCAGTATCTGCCCTTCTCAGGGCTACTCATTCCAGTGAGTCTTTCCCAATATAGCTCAGTTGCTAGTATCTCACAGGCAGATGTTTTTTCTATTGTATTTTTCCTGTTCTCCAAAACTCTAGTAGACGTTTGTTTTTCCTAACCTCAAGGCCTGATCCTGGTCAGTAAAAGGCCCTTTGTTATGAATATCCCCATTAAAAGGAAAGATTCAAGAAAGCTGAAATTGCAAACACAAGGGAATCTCATCTTGAGAGTGGTCATACCGTAAGTGATCAGCAGCGAGAGGCAGGCAGGCAGGCAGGAAAGTAGGCTCTTACACTCAGCAAGAAGTGCTTGTATAAATAGTTTCAGAGGGATGAAATATGTTTATTGGCTATATCCACAACAGTTCTAAACAATTGTTGTTATCATGTTTTTCAGTACATTCTGCGTGATAAACTGGCTGCTGGTAGTTATTTTTATGTGTATATACTGTTGTTTAGAAGAAGAAAAAAGGTTTCAAGATAGATATGTGTATGTATATATATATATAAAAACATGTAAAAGTGTGTGTATGTATATATGTATAATTGCATGGTTTTCTTTTGATTGCATAACTTGAAATTATTTTTTTCTTTATTTCTTCTATGACTGTTCATGGAAATGGGTCACAAACATATCTGAGTCCAAAGATAGTTGCTTTCTCTTCCTGTGTCTTCCATTTGTCAGCACTCAAAAATACTGTAAGAAATACAGTGTTTTGGTGTAGTGTCATTTTTATTATTTTTTCCACTTCATAGTTTCAAACAAAAAGTTGTAAGAAGCACCTAGAATGCTTTGTGGATTTCACTTGGTTTACATGCATTACATGAATAGGGCTCTTACTGCAAAGGCAGACCAATATCCTTGACTTACTTCATTCTTATGATGGTGACTGCTCAAATTCCTGTCTATAAGGATGAGATGAGATCTCATTTGAGTCAAGAAAATGCTTGAGTCAAGAACTGCTGTCCAAAATTAGGCCAATGGCATTCTTAGAAATATAAAAAAGATGTAAGAGTGTAAATATGCTGCTCTACCTGGCAGTCAAAGGGTTCAGGTCATGTACTGTATTCACTGTGGGGCACTTGCAACTTTAAGATATGGCTAAGTTGGAAAGACTCCAGGGGAGAACAGCAAAGATGAGATGAGTATTAGCAACCATGAGTGTGAGGAAAAACTGAAGGTTTAGAATACAAAAAAACCAGACCTGACGGAAACAATGAGTATCTGGATTAGAAATTACTGTTTTTTCCTAAGTGTGTTAAAAATTTTATTCTCCATGTTGAAAGCAATGCCTGTTTGGGCTATATAAGAAAAATCTCTCCAACTGCAAAGATAGTTTAGCAGCAGAGATAATTTACTTGAAGAGGGCTGTATTCCCTGTGATCAAAGGTTTTAGAGAACATTTTAGAAAAAAATTCTGTAGGTAAATTTCAAATGTGCTTGGCAGAAGAAAAGGCTAGTTGGTTTTTGTAGGTGTCTCTCAATGCCTTACCTACATGGGTGACATCACGGAGCGGGAGATCTCCATAGGATTTGCTCTAGCATTAGTGTGGAACAAAGGATGAATGTGAATGGGAGAATCTTGGTGGACATGATAAAATCTTGCAGTTTATCCCATAGGTCTGTCATGTTGATGTTTCAGCTGATGGTATTGTGCAATAGTGAGATATCAACAGGAGGACAAAGTTATAGATAAAGACAACAGGTGTAGGAGAAAAAATAGACATGAAAAGAGAGAATGGAAAATGTAGTTCATAATACTGTCCGCTTTTATTGGCACTGTTATAGCCGTGTTTAGATACAAATATTGGATTAAAATCCTGAAAATTATTAGAAGTCTCACAGTTTAGCCTTTAATTATACCTTGCTTTTCAGCTGCACTAAATCTCAATATAAGGCATGGCTACTCTATGTCTCTTTAAGTGTCACAGAGTTCTGTTTCATTGGCATCAGTAAAATGCATCAGAAACATTTGCGGTTTTTTGCCATTAGAACCAAAATCTAAAACACTATCTGTTAAATTTCCTCACTGGAGCTTGATCTATTCTTTCATTGCTTTTTAAATAATTATTATTATTTTGCATAAAGGAAAGGAAAAAAAGGAAAACCAAGAATTGTTTTCTGTGAGACCAACCATATTTCTCTGTGAAACAAAAATAATTTCCAGTTTTCCTCTGATACATTGAATTCTGCATTCAAATAGGCAGTGATATTCAGTAATTATATAACAGGGGTATACTCTTTTGGCCGCTCAGTAAATAGATTTAGACAGTAGTGGAAAAAAAAAGAGAAATGTAAGCAATAAAGAACATACATGCCTGTAATTAAAATTTAAAATAATACAGAGAAGGCTGGCAGCAGGGAGGAGCTACAAAGGATCTCTGGTGGTATCAGATGAAAAGAGAAACAGAAAGGTCCGTTACACAAATAAAGTGGGGATACAAAACTGGATGTGTGGTGTTATTCAAGGGGTAGTCAGAAGGGCTGACTGCATCCATTTTCTGAATGCGGTGCTGAGGTGACAAGTTATCCCCAGCACTGCTTCTCACCTTTGCATATTATTTCTTGTCATACCGTCACTTCCATGTATCTCGGTCAAAACTCATCCAGGTTAGACTCCATAATCTGGGTAAACCCTTGCTGAGAGCATAGCGTACTTTAAAGTGTAGTTAACTATTAAATACCATCCAGTATTTTCTTTAAACTGATTTTAAAACCTACTAATATTGTGTTGTCTTAGTCATATTACATTGTATAGCTTACATGGGTATTCTGAATTGTCGTTTATTCATAATGGCTATTTTGTATCTTTCATCCGGTCCATATATTGTTTTCTTTATTGTATTGTATATTGTGTAATCTACTCTTTCTAGTAGATTTTACAGTACTTTCATCAGCCGTATAACAAAAGTATGTACAAAGCAAGGAAAGGTGAGCATGTTTAGCAGAATAATTTATCTTCACTCTAATTTAAAATTGAATGTCGAACTCAGCTTTTTGGAGAAAGAATGTTGGCATTTACATGTCTGGGTTTATTATTTTTAGTTTTAGTTATCATTTAGGTTAGAAAAGAAAAACTATCAAAATAAAATTAATTTAATATTATTTGGGGGGGAAAAAGGGCTTGTGTCTTCATGATAAATTTGGTTCTTCAAAAGATCTTTCTTATGACCTATTTTGTCAGCAAGTTCTTGTATCCAGGAAGATTACTTCTGTTGGCTAGACAATTTCAAAATGATAGAGTGAGATTAATAATATAAATACAGGTTTTCCTTGTTCTATTGATTTATTGGGTCCCAAATCTCTAAACACTCGCCCATCTTAGTCATTTTACTTTTGAGAGCAATTACAAAGAAGTTATTCACATGTATGTTTTCAAGAATGAGCATCTTTGTTAAGTGCAGCTGATTAGCGACATATTAAAGAGAGAGAATGCTGCCTGTGAAAGTATCATTTTAATACCTTAGATGAATCAGATATGTAGAGGCATAATCCATTACTAGGAATTGTGAGGAGAGGCTTAAGAAATATCTTTGCCTGAAATGTGGTAGGTCCCTGCTCCTATTCCATCACAATGGGCAGTAGCTTAAGCACTTTCACTTCAGACGTCATTTCATCCAGCATGGGCATACAAAAGTTACTTGTCTGAGGCTGAGATGTCATGATTCCCCTAAGCCGATCTATGGGCTGGCCAGTCCTGAAAAGAGCAGTCTTGGTCTGCCGGCATTTGGCCACACGTTCCCTCTTCCCTCGTGCCATACATTAGCACTGTTATAATTGGTAGGAGACTTCGATCAGGGGACTTGATTTTATTCATTTAGTTTTTTTCTGAAGGAACATGAGTACCAGGTTGCATATGGGTCAGCAGACCCATTCTCGTTGCAAATATGCAAACTGCATACTGGGCTATGCCAGGATGAGTATGATCAGCAAATTGAGGATGGTATTATTTCCCTCTGGTGCTGGTGATGCTGCACCTGGAATACTGTGTTCAGTGGTTGGGGCTCTATGCTTCCAGAAGCATAGGGAGAAATTGGAGGAAGTCTAGCAGAGGGCCCTCTGGTCAGAGTCGTTGAAGAAGTTGGGCTTATTTATTCTGTTGAGGTGAAGATCCATAGCGGACTACAGTTATTCAGAATCACCTAGGTTGGAAGGGTCCTTTAAGATCATCGACTGCAACCGTATTTGAAGGAGAGTTACAGACAGGATGGGGCCAAAGTCTTTTTGGCAGTGCTGGCTGATACAACAAGGAAGAATGGCCACAAACTGCAGGCTGAGAGATTCAAGTAGGACCTTATGAGACTGATGCAGCACGAGGGCAGGCTGCCCCCTGAGGCTGTGGAATCTCCATCCTTGGTGGCTTTCAGGACTTGGCTATCAAAGCCCCAGCTGAGCCGAACTCGTGTTGGCGACAGCCCTGTTCTCAATGGGAGGCTGAACAGATGACCCCCAGAGGTTGCTTACAATTAACACTTCTCTCTTGCTGTGAACATTATTGTGAAGATGTAGCCTAAGTCCAAGACCACTTTCAACACAAAAAAAGGAATGGGTACTTAGAAAAAGCGATTTATTGATTTACCTTGTGCTAACATAGGTTTCTAAGGCAGGTTAGGTGGCTGTTTCTTTCCACTGATTGGTAAATCTTTTAAGACTAGTTTAGATTTTGAACATTAAGGCTGAGACACCCAACCTTAGGTGAGGTGCATCTCAGCTTAAACAATGTAATTTCACCTGACGGAGTGATAACTTTTTACACTGTTGTCATGTCCTTCATTGCTGTCATCTGACCTCAGAACAAAAATTTAAATTAGAAATTTACCAAATTAGTACAGGTGTTTAGTATTGAGCCATCTTCCAGAAAGATCTTTTCTACCAAGATACAGCAACTTCCTTACAGAGAAAAGAAGTTCAAGTAAGTTTCAAGTAAGATTTCTCTATTTCTGTATAATGTAAACCTACAAATACTTGAGGGTGATGTGTACGTTTTATATGATTTTAGTCTTGGAAACTTCAGACATGCAGTTTCTCAACAATTACCACAGAATGTACAGATCTAAATAGACTTAATTATTTCTCACACACACGCACACACACAGAGGCTTTGTGGAAAAGAGTGCTCAGTACAACCTCCCTCTCGTGTTTTTCATGTGTCTAGTAGAAGGGGTTGTGTTTTTATTTGTCACTCGATCTGTATGTGTCAAGCACAACAAAAAGGGTATGTAGTCCTCCCCCACAGTAGCAAACTACAGTGGGGAAATTCGTAAATAGAGGCTTACTGGTGAATCATCCACATCCACAACGTCTGCTTCTTACCAGTGTAGAAAGAGAGGCGCTGCTGTCAGTTTGAAATGATTCCCAGCCTCTGGAAGGCATACATTGATGAATTAAAACAAAATCGCCCCCATGAACTCTCCCCCTGGGGTGCTGAGGTAGGGGAAGAAACACCTGGCTTGCCCATAAACATGGGACCTTAAACAAACACCTGAAAGAAGTCCAAAAAAGCAGTGGTCTGGCAGGGATAGTGCTGACACCTAGCTAGCTTTTGGACAACTTTCTGGCACCAGTCATAGCTGCAAGCCTTATTTGCAGTATAGACTATCTACCCTGCTGCAGATCTGCAATATTGGCACTAAGTTATGTTAGTGAGGAAAAGAGGGAAGCTAATAACTTGTACTGTTGAGTGGGGACCTTTGGAAGATGGTGTTCAGAGCTGCAAAAAATGTCAGGCAGACTCTGGATTGTAACAAACCAGTGAAGCAGTTGTTAGCAGGACGTAGAGGATCAGCAAAAAGTCAGAAGTTCAGAAACCAAGTCTCAGCTTGTTCTTCCTTATCAATCAGGGTAATAAACTGCACACAGACAGGCAGCCCCTCTCAATAAAACCTCAGAAAGTCTTTGAATTAAAAGTGAAAAAAAGATCTTCTGAGCTGCTTCCTCTGCATCACTTGATTGTGGCAAGTGCGTTTTTCATCCAGCAGTGAAAGAAACAGGCCCGTGTTATCTGAGACAAGGCTTTTCATGCTCTTCACTGGCGTTTTTTCTCAAGCTTGCTGTTGGGGTGTTGTTTTCAGTTTGTCACATCTGCTGGGGACACTAGTGAGTCTATCAATAGACGGTTCAGCTACATGTTTCATGGTGCTGAACTGCATTGAAATGAATACCTATCACGCAACTTTAGGCTGTTTTAAAAGGTGTGATCCACCTATCAGCAGCAGAGTTGCCTGGATAAACAGAATTTTTTGGGTTCCTTTCCCTCATGCACACTACAACCTCCAGAAGTAGTAAAAAACAATGATTAACATTTTTAAAATATATGAAAGATGTAGGGTCAAGTACCATTAGAACAGTGGGTTACTGTGAGACAGCCTCTTATCTGTACGGAGAAAGTGCTTTTAAATAACTGGCAATGTCACAGTGGTGCTATAAAGGTCACTCAGTATATATATTTCATATTCTATGTTTCTGGCTTTTTTTACATTTGAGTCAAGACCGCAGCTGAAGTCCAGTCTCCTATTTGTCATTCAAGGCCAGAGATAATTTTGGCAAGCTTTTGAGTTGGATTTGTATATACCAGGCATGTTAAACTGCTTTTTGTACTGTTAAAATGGAGATTTCAGAGATTTGTGATTTAAAATATACTGTGCTGTCTTGTTCTAGTAGGACTATCAGAATTATCTACCAACTTAATTACATTCCCTGTGATTTCAATTGATTCTGGTATTTGGATTCTAAACAATAGCTTTGTTTTACAGCTTGATACTAACACCTGAAGCAGCTCAATCTCCAGGGATACTTTAAAATATTTCCTCCATGTGTGTATATATTTGTACATTATCCAAAATAATTTTTAAGACAGCCAACTTCCAAATGGTGGTGTGTGACTAAAATAGTAATTGTATATTTAGAGACCGTCTGTTTGTTATGATGGAGTTTTATTTCTTTAATTTCTATACTTGAATATTTTGCAGAGTATAACTGCACATTTACATTGACTGTTTGACTTAGTCCTCTTGCCTGGGAGGACTTGGAATTCTTTTATGAGAAAGGAATGTAATAACTCTGTCACTATTACTGTTTGCTACCTCCAATAATAAAATATTAGGAGGCTAAAACTTTTTATTTGAGTGACTGTTGTCACTGCAGTGTTGTACATCTACAAACACAAAAAAGTTATGTGGAAGCAAAAAGTCCTGCTACATGAATGCATTCAGCTGGAGTCTATGAAGGTAACAGTTATATAAATGTAACTAGACATTTATATAGTTCTATTTTAAAATTCTTCTTGAAAAACCTCTTTTTTGAAAGTTATTTTACAGCTGTTAAAATGGATGCTGAAAATAGAATTGCATTTTTCATGCTAACTTGGAGTTCTCTAAGTTTTGTTATATTTGGATGTAATTATGACAAATCTTAAAATCAAGAAATTATAATTTTTCTCTTTTTCTTTGCAGAGTCACAGTGTACACTCTGTGGGGAGCCTGAAGGTGAGCATATTTTCGTACTAATATTTTTCAAAGCAGCTAGAGGTGAACACATGACTCACATGATACACATGTACAATAGATTGTAAATGGTATCCGAATGATGAGAACCAATGAAAGACAATCTTCTCTATGTGAGATACCAAAAAATGAATTGAATTAAGCTGAGTAAAGCACAGTACATGCTCCAGGCAGGAAATAATCTTAATGGACAAATATTCCACTAGGGCAAAAATTGAAATATTTACTTCTTATTCTTTTGTGTGTTTGTCAAACTAATTTAGGGTAAGAGAGAATGTGAAGAGACATTTAAGGATATCACTTTGAGGACACAAAACAAAGACACTGGGCATAAAAGAGAAATGAAAAAATGTTTTTCTATTTGATATTACATTTGCAGAGAACTGTGAGAGGCTAACACTTTTTAGCAGGTGAAGTGAATAAATATTGCTTCTGAAGTAAAGATAATTAAGCAATAAGTGTTATGCAGTGCAAATACATGCCTGTGTGAAGGTGTTTGGTGGTTTGTTTGGTTTGTGACTAATTAAATACCAGAGTGAGACCCACAATTTACCTAAATGAACACTGAAGCAATGAGATTATGATTTTTAAAGTAGGCCATTATTGAGGAAAAACTCTCTAGTTCATTTATTTATTAACATTGGTGCTGTTACAAAGAAAATGTCAAAAAGCTGACTTTAGTTTCAAATCAACCATCTGGAGTTTTTCTAAGAAATATAGTCTGAAACAACAAATGTAAATGCTGGAGCAAAGTATATTAATTAAAAAATAGAATTATAGATTCTAGGCTGTTCCCAGAGATATTCAGCTTTATATCTTGAGTAGTGTCTGAAAAACAATTTAAACTTCTAATGTTTTATAAATTTGGGAGGGAGAAGTTATTAAGAGATGAATCCTGGAAGTGAAAGACTTTGAGATCTTGCAACTAATGAAATAACTCAGTAAATTAAACATTAATTATCTGCTTCTCCTTTGTTATCTACTGACAAATAATTGTTTCAGAGATTTGTTTTGACTTTACATTCCTTTAATAAACAGTCAATTCTTGATTTGTTAATTTTCTTTGTCCTTTATTTGATAAATTTATAATAGCACAGATACACCTATGAAAAGGAAAAATAAGACAGGTGCTTGTTTACCTTTCATGAGATATTCCTTTCATGATAAGGTTGTCCACCTTTAAAGTTATGCATTAGATTAGTTCTGTTTTATTGCATGCTATGCCTGCTTTATAACAATAATTCTCCTTTCTTTTCATTACTGCTCTTTCATACCTGTTCAGCTTTGCAAATTTTAATAAATGTATATGGCCTTTGTAAAAAGGGAATTCCAAAAAAAATCAGTAATAAAAATGTTTAACATTTATGTGACTAAAAACCCACAATCAAAAGATAATTATATGTATACGTGTAAGAACAGTCCTCAAGAACATAATGTTCACTTTTTAGCTGAGTAGAAATAAACATTCCCAGGAGTGAATGTCTCATGGATCACCATACTCTCCCCTCAAACACAGTATTACTGGAATGCTAATTATTATCTGCCTCATTTTTAAAAATATTGGCATTAATGTTAGCTTAGATTACTGACAAGACTTACAATCTTAAGTTTTTTCCTTGCCAAGTTAGCACAATTTCTGATCTAAGACTGAACATTCACACAAGTTTTATATGTGATTTTGTGATGAAGAAGTAGTTGCTCAATAGATATGACTTTAGTTTTAAGCAGGCCATTCTAAAAGAAACTTCACATCTTTTTCATGTAAAACAAGACCAAAAAACCAACAACTTAAACCTCAAAAAATACAATTTTCCTCTGGAGCATTCTATAAATTTTGCTATGGTTTCATAGTAAACTAATTGAGTTACTTAGAAAACTAGGGATGAACTAAAAAATCAACTTTTTGCAATGCTTTAATTGGAATTTCTGACCTTTCTCTGCAGCCTTCTTCAGAAATATGAGATACACTGTGGCTTATAGGTTGCATTTTTGGTATCTGAAGCAAATTCAAAGAATACCAGTTAATGGTAGATACCATTTACCTCCAGGTTCCTTTTTCCTCATCCTTTTCAGGAAAAATCAAAGGTCACTAAGTACATTAATGTACTTTAGTGTATTAAGATGAATTTGCAAAATTGTAGGACAGATACGCCACGGTGTAGGCCTCCTATATTAATTTCCAAAGTGGTAAGCAGAGACTCGTTCATGAAATAGATCTGGAGAAATCACCTTGACTTGGGAGACAGGAAGACATGGCTTCACGTCTTACCACTTCTGAGTTCCATTGAAGCTGTTTATGCCATTTATTGAAAAACCTACAGGCAGCTAGCGGTGAGTTTCTGAACACCACCTTCTACATTCTATAAGAAAAGCGGCAGAATGGAAGTGCATTGCAAGCCACAAATTCTGATTGTCAAATTGGTCAACTGCAGTCCTCACTGTTCTTGTGATGGCTCATCCTTTCTCTAACCATCACTCCTCTTTCAAAACCAGCAGTTTAGTCCTGGATTACCATTATATCCAAGTGTAATAGGAAACGGCTGTGTAAAACAGAGCTCTTTGCTGGGGGCACTTTGCAAACTTTTTAGCAGTTAGTGTTGCACTTCAGGAAGCAAGTGCATTTATCTGCATACACTTGTTGCACAGGTGTGGGACAATGGGGATGCATGTTTTATAGAGTGAAAAAATATCAGATATGGGAGGGAGATATAAATTATCAAAATAGGGATTTTACATTTCAGTGTTTCGTCTGTGGAATTTGTGGATCCAAAGATAAATGTGTGCCATGTGTCCTCCTTTGCAGCCCATATAAAGAGAATGAGTTGGACAACACTGACGTCTCTGAGACTCAGTCTTCTGTATGAGCTGCAAAGGCTTATGTGTTCTGTTTCAAAAATCATGGATTTGCTCTGTGTTATTGACAAGCACGTCAGCTACCATTCCTGTCAGTGTGAGATGTTTGAAGACTAGGAGGCCTATTTTATACCAGGAGGAACTAAAGTTGCAGAAGGCAGAGCTAGTGGTCTAATAAATCCCATTAGCGTAGCTACTTTGAGCTGCTCCATCTTCTGGAAATGCAAGAGCAGCAATGATGTGTTTCCAGACAGATGACAACAGTCTTCTTTGCAGAAGTAATCTGCAGTTGACAGATTATGTTGTCATGGTAAACACTGTTGTGTTGTTTTTCTTTTTTTTATTGCTGCTTAGATTTTAAGTGAGGATGGAATGTTATAAAGATATGTCTAGCTCCGTCTTTGTGACAGCCAATGTACTCTGTTAGAAAGACTGGTGTAGTCATGAGAAGTTTCAGGAACAGTTATGCCTATTAATCCTCAAGCAGATGTTTCTATTCTTTATAATTCCTGCTATTTATTCACAGAAGTTTTTGAAAGGACTACATTAACAAATATAGTGTTCTATATTACCAAGCAGCAAGCAAGTAAGTTTGGGGGCAGCTAAGATTTCAGTAGACCACTGTCTTCTCAAAGTCTATGCAAACATAAGCTTTTCTTCCAGGCTTTTTTAATACCCTTCACAACTCCAGTAGTAACCTGCTGTTTCTATTAATGGATTTTGCCTCTGTATTTTATGATTATTCTGTTTCTTTACTTCTCAAAGGTAAAGGGGCAGTCCTGTACAATACCAGTGCTTTTCAACTTTTGTAAAAATAGGCACCACTACACATTCTTTGACAGCACAAGCCTTATCTGAACACACAGATCTGGAAAATGTGGTGTTAAAAAGGAATGCCACTGAATGGTAATGTTTCTAGTGCAGTTTGAGAATTAATACAAGGTCTGGCTCTGTCTAGCATTTCAGTCTATCACCTGTTTCAACTAAAGATATAACTTGTTTCAGGTAGTCCTTTAGCCGCTAGAAGCTATAGATTACTGGATTGAGGTAAAGCATCATTGTATGCTCTGCTTCTTCTCAGACACTTCTCTCTTAAAACTACAGAGAGCATGGAAAAATACATTTTTCCAAGTATCTGCTATCCCTGTTATGAGGGACAGAACACTGGGAACACTGGCCTTTGACCTGACCCTTCTGTTGATGGTCTTAAGGGTTTGTTGGATTCTTATCAGTTTGAGACAAAAAATAGTGGCTATGTGTAGAATTTTGTTTGGATATCCATGGAAGAGAAAACCCAGGTTAACTTTGCTGTAGGTGTTAAGCTTTCTCTCCTGTTACTGTGATGCTGATAGCAATTTCCAATTTATTTAGAAGTATTCCATGATGAAAGTAAGCTTCTTTATGTAGAACTCCTGATGTGTTATGAGAGTGGTAGAATACATTAAGCAATTATGCAAAGACTGGAGTGGGTAGTAGGCAGTCCTACCTATTGTTCGCTCTGTTATCTGGTATGTCTTGATCTTTCAGTCCATGTACATACTGTAGTATTAATATCTTGTTCTACTAGAGATATTATGTGGCAAATGTTCTTTCAGTTCCACAGCATTTAGTAATCACATCTGGCTCACCATGAATTGTAAAAGATACCAATATACACAAAGGCTGTGAGTAACAATACTTCTCTACTTTGCTGGGATCTATATTAACTTTAACAGGATAGAAAGAAGACTCAAGTTTCATTATGAACAGTTCAGTGAAGAAAGCAAGCCAAATATGAATATTTGTAAGGAATGAGATGCAGAGTACAATGCAATACGTTAAAACACCACTTCTGCATATTAGAACTACTCTAGCCTGAAATACTGAGTTGAATGTTTTCTTTGCATCACCACCAGAAAGGAATACAGTGAAGAGTGTAGGAATCTAGATATATATAGTAAACTTGCCAAGATCCATAGGGAGCAATCCCACATGAATTAATACTGAGATGGTTTGCTGCATATAATTTAGAGAAGGTACCAATCAAAAAACCCCAACACCAAAACGCAAAACCCAAAATACATCTACTGCACTTTTCTAATACTGTAGTAAATGATGCATCCTATTTTCCATGGGATCAGGGAAACCATGCATTCCAGTTTCATTATATATCCAGACCAAGTAAACACTCAAAAGTGGAAAAAGTATAACTGAGAAAAGAAATACAGTTGTGGAACGTGCTGCCACAATGTGACTAATGAGATTGACCTCAATTCAATCAGCACTGGATGTTTCAGTGAACAGTAAGACTGTTGTCACAGATTAGGGATAGAGGAAGTCCAGTTGTTATCAGCATATGCTTTTATACAAACAAAAAAACAACCCATCTTTTAATAGATAAAGAAGATACATCCCCTAGGGGTAGGTTATTATAAATAATTTCTTCATCTTTGTTTTTTATTAACTTTTTAGTTACTGTAGTCAGAAAATGAATACCCTATTGGGCAAACCTTTGCCCTTGTGGAAATCCTTGTATTCCTTCTGCGAGGGCCTTGTGAGTTTCTAAGAGTCAACCTCTGAAGAATAAACTGGAAATATTCCCCCTTTCCTATCTCATCTAGATAACTGGATCTTTTTAGGTATATTCATGCAGTGAGGCAAATGTAGATCCAAAAAGTACATACTAGGGTGCATTATAACTTACTGCAGTTATCTCAGTTTGTGTGGAGGTTTCCATCCAAAGCATACAAGGGCACTCAGAGAGATGGCATACAGAAATGTCTTGCTCTGACACAGAATCATTGAATCATTTAGGTTGGAAAAAACTCTTAAGATCATCAAGTGCAACCGTTAACCTTACACTGCCAAGACCACCACTAATGGAACAGTCTTTGCACACACCACAGAACCAGGCCAGTGCTTTCCTGCATGTATTGCACACCGTGTATAAAATGTAGGAAAAGCCAGTGATATCAGTGTAGAGAGACTATGATATTCTTCATATTTTTATCCTTGTTATCAGCCAGAATCAGGGTCTTACAGATTGTCCCAGTTTAGAGGGGGAACAAAATGAAGTTAGGGTTTGTTTAATGATCTTTCATATGCTTGCAAAGAATGATGAAGTCCTGGGAGAAATTTTCTTTGCCCCCAAGTAACCATGTTCTCACACCTAGCACTGCAGACCAAAAAAAAAGTTTTCACAGACCTCTCCTAAGGCCACAGAATTTACCTGTACTGGCAAAGTCTGCCATGCCCTTTCTGGTGCTTTCACTACTTTATTTCTCCTGTATGCACTTTCCTTCAACAGTTTTTCCTAAGAATTTGTCCAGGTAGTTCAGATTCTTCCTCATCATCTCAGATCTCTTTTGGGCTGTGGTATGCACCTACAGTTTGAATTAAGTTTGCCTATTATTTTTTGCAAATGACTGGTACAAGAAGTGGTTCATGTTTGTTAGACTTGCTGAGTTCAAGTTTGTGATAGCAACCTTAGAACCGTGACTTTCTGTTAATTAGTAAAATAAATGTTCCATTGAAAAGGAGAGTTTAGAGGAGACCTATTTCTTAGTGTGTCTCAAAGTGAACATTGTTTTTTTTCCTAAACTTGTTCTTTGGTTGAGTTAAACAGTTCATAGTTCAAACAGCAAATGCATAGTTACTGCATGACTCCAAGTGTCAGAAGATTGAGACTCTTCTGACAATTATATATTATCTGACAATAAATCCAAGTGTCAGAAGATTTAGATTGTTTTTTACTGGGTTGATTTGCATTTTCAAGGTAAGTTGCCAGTATAAATTTGTCTTTCTCTGAGAAGAAATTAGTTTGTGCAAAATTTTTTGCTTACAAGAATGCTAGAGTATGTCACGTATTTACCCATACCAAAGTTTATGTCAATTAAAAATAGAAGGGTTTTTAATATGATCAGAAGTTGAGGATGGATTTAATTGATTTTTTGTTTTTGTATAAAATATTTAGTAGAATTTGGGAAATACAAGAACTATAAATAAATAATTGACAGGAACAACAAAAAATCTTACTTTCCTTGAGGAAAAAAATGGCTTTTTCAGTTATGTCAATATTAGAATGGTGGATTTATTTCAGGTACTACCAGCTTTGGTGCCCTCTGTGCTCCGGTTAATACTAGTGTATTGGGGTCTGGGGGGGGGGGGGGGGGGATAAGTCTGGTGTGGGGTTTTTTTTGGTTTGGTTTGGCTTGGTTTTTTTGTTTAATTAAAAAA